>JAJIBD010015699.1:0-18348 GCA_021461705.1 Cryptotis parvus | reverse complement strand
TTATGTGTATGGGGAATTTCATTGCTTTTGTCCTGCATAAAGACGTCCTCTAGGCTCAAACATCATTCACTGTTTTTCCCTTTAAAAACTGTTTTATTAATTTTTTATTGAGGTCCTGGGATTTAAAGCACCGTTAATGGAATTTTTCATGACCCATCATTCCAACACCACCCTCCTGCGAGACCCCGCCGCCCCCACCACATCCCTAGGACCCCTCCCAACGCCCACCACCCCAACACTGACAGTTTTTGTTTTTGCTCTGGGGCCACACCCGGCAGTGCTTGGGGCTTATTCCTGGCTCGGCTCAGGGGTCATTTCTGGCAAGGCTTGGGGGTGCTGGGGTTGGGAGAACCCGGTCAGAGCACTGAGATCAGCTCCTTCCCTGATACGCTAGCTCTCTGGGCCTCACTTTTTTTTTTCTTTTCTTTTTTTGCGTTTTGCATCACACCTGGAGATGCTCAGGGGCTACCTCCTGGCTCTGGGCTCAGGAATTAAGCCTGGCGGTGTGCTCAGGAAACCATATGAGATGCTGGAGATTGAACCCAGACCGGCCACATGCAAGACAAACACTTTCGCCTCTGTGCTGTCACTCCGGGCGCCCTCACTTTTCCTTTTTTCGTTTGTTTTGGGCCACACCTGGTAGTACTCTGAGCTTACTCCTGGCTCTGCGCTCAGGGCTCACTCCATATGGGATGGAGAGGATCGAATCCAGGTGGGTCCGATGCAAAGCAAACGCCTCCCCATGGTACTATTGCTTCTGTCCCCTTTTTTTTTTTTTTTTTTTTTTTTGCTTTTTGGGTCACACCCGGCAATGCTCAGGGGTTCCTCCTGGCTCTGCACTCAGGAATTACTCCTGGCGGTGCTCGGGGACCATATGGGATGCTGGGGATTGAACCCAGGCCGCGCACAGGCCGGCCGTGCAAAGGCAAATGCCCTACCCGCTGGGCTATCGCTCCGGCCCCCTGTCCCCTTTACTTTTTAAAAAATCCAAAATATTTCACCAGATGCACATCCCCGATTATATAGAATATAAAATATAAAACAGCTAAAATATAAAAAAAAGCTATATAATATATATGGGAAGCCTTTTTGGGGGTGGGGGGGGCATTTTGGGTCACCCACAGCGATGTTCAGGGGTTCCTCCTGGTTCTGCACTCCAGGGATCTTTCCTGGTGGTGCCAGTGCTGGGGGGGCCCTAGGCAGTGCTGGGGACCTTAACCCTGGTTGGCAAGACAGTCGCCCTTCCTGCTGTCCTATCTCTGGCTTGAAACTGTTTATTTCATTTCTTTTCTTTTCTTTTTGGACAACCAGGTGTGTGCCTTGGGGGAGCAGGAGCTGGGGCAGGACTCCTCTCCTGGCCACCCCTTGCTGCTCTGTGCCTCTCCCACTTGCCCGTTGCTAGGGAGCGGGGCAGGGCCAGGCAGCTTAGGCAATCAACGGGGGCTTGGGGGGGCTGTCTGGGGAGGGGTGTCGGGGCAGGGGTGCACCCAGCAGCCTGAGGTCTGGACTGTGCCAGATTGGGGAGCTCCGTGGGGCGGGAGGAGCCCCGCTTAGGCTTTGTCTGCCCTCTCTCTGCCACCTGCTAATGGTGCGCCCGGGGGCGAGGCTTGTGGCCTTTTTGGGTGCCCAGTTTCCTGCCTTGTAATATGGGGGGTGGCCTGGCACTAGTGGGGGAACCCACCCAGGCCCCAAGGGGCTGAGTTCCTTTGCATCGGAGGCGGCCAAGCAGGGAACCCCACTTCCCCTGGGGTTCACCCCTTCCCTGCCATGGCCTTTCTGCCCATGCCAGTGCCATGTCCACTGGCAGCGAGCATGGGGATTGGGGTCACCCTGAGAATCTACGCCATGGGGCACCAATGCTTCTGTACAGGGCAGTCCGGGCGCCCGGAAGACTTTGACTATGGGGGTGGAGGGAACCTCTGAGGAGGGACTCTCTGGGTGAGCATCCCCAAGTGCGAGGCTAGATGCTAGGGAAAGGGTTGGAGACCAGCAACTCCTGATGGCGCTGGGAGAGGGGTGAGCTGGTGTCCGGGAGGGCGTGTGTCTTGGGGTCCAGTAGGAAGTCCCCCCTTCCTTCCCTCAAGAGTCGGGATCCCTAACTTAGTCCTATACTAAGTTCCCTCCCGCAAGGGGAGCTCTTTTCCTTTCTCCTCTACTTTCCAATAAACTTTTCTAAAAAAAAAAAAAAAAAGATGGGGCCGGAGCAATAGCCCAGCGGGTAGGGCGTTTGCCTTGCCGCGGCCGGCCCGTGCCGGCCGGGTTCGATCCCCGGCGTCCCATATGGTCCCCCCGAGCACCGCCAGGAGTAATTCCTGAGTGCAGAGCCAGGAGTAGCCCCTGAGCATCGCGGGTGTGACCCAAAAAAGCAAAAAAAAAAAAAAAAGATATATAAAAAAAAAGAGTTGGGATCCCTCAAGAGTCAGGACGGAGCACTAGCACATGGGTAGGCCGTTTGCCTTGCAGCTGCAAACTCGGTTCGATTCCATCCCATATGGTTCCCCCAAACACCACCAGGAATAATTCCTGAGTGCAGAGCCAGGAATAACCCCTGAGCGTTGCCGGTGTGACCCAAAAAGCAGCAAAAAAAAAAAGTCGGGATCTATTCAGTGAAGAGTCTAGGCCTG
Organism: Cryptotis parvus; assembly: GCA_021461705.1. Classification (NCBI taxonomy): domain Eukaryota; kingdom Metazoa; phylum Chordata; class Mammalia; order Eulipotyphla; family Soricidae; genus Cryptotis; species Cryptotis parvus. The sequence continues at coordinate 15,724 of JAJIBD010015699.1, read as the reverse complement.
GAGGCAGCCCTGAGGGGAGCAGCCGGTGGGGCGCCCCGCTCAACTCAGCTTGAGGCGGAACAGGTTGAAAAGCAGTCCAGAGCACCCCCAAAAAAGAGCAGGAATGGAGCAATCGGACATAGGGGTGAGCTTTGCATGACCCCGCTCCCCACAAAACCTGAACATGTGCAGGACACGACGTGAGATCCAGGGCTGGAGCGGGGAGGGCGTTTGCCTTGCACGTGGCCCAACGGGGTTCAATCCCGGCAGCCCATAAGCTCTTTGAGCACCACCAGGAGTGATCCTTGAGTGCAGAGCCAGGAGTAATCTCTGATCATTGAGGGGTGTGTCCCCCAAAAATGAGGTCTAAGATTGGGTGCCCCTAGGCGGAGCCAAAGTACAGCAGGTCGGGCCTTTGCCTAGCATGCAGTTGACCTGGGTTCTATCCCCCGTATCCCATATGGTGCCTCCAGCACCACCAGGAGTAATTCCTGAGTGCAGAACCAGGAGTAACTCCTGAGCATCGCCAAAAAAAAGAAAAAAAAGAGTGAGCGCCCCTTCCATCAAGGCGAAGGCAAAGAGGAGGGGGTTCTCCTGCACGGATTCCGCACCCCTTATTTATTATTATTTCCCCCCCTCCTTGCAGATCGAGCACTGCTGCAGGGCGCCCCGGACGCCGTGGAGCTGCGCGAGCTGACGCCCTGGGCCGGGCGCCCGTCGGGGCCACGCCGTCGGGCGGGGGGCCGCGGCGGCGGCGCGCGCGCGCACGGGCAAGCGCGCGGTCCGTGCGGGCTGCGCGAGCTCGAGGTGCGCGTGAGCGAGCTGGGCCTGGGCTACGCGTCGGAGGAGACGGTGCTGTTCCGCTACTGCGCAGGCGCGTGCGAGGCGGCCGCGCGCCTCTACGACCTGGGCCTGCGGCGCCTGCGGCCAGCGGCGGCGCGTCCGCGGGCGCGAGCGGGTGCGCGCGCAGCCCCTGCTGCCGCCCGACGGCCTACGAGGGGACGACGTGTCTTTCCTGGACGTGCACAGCCGCTACCACACGGTGCGCCAGCTGTCGGCGCGCGAGTGCGCCTGCGTGTGACGCTACCTCACTGGGACCCCCGACGGCGACTCCCGACGTCCACCCCACCCCACCCCCCCCACGGACTGTCCCAATTGTGCACGAGACATAAAGTGTGCAAAATCGGCCCCCGGGTCATCATTGGGCCGCTGTGCTGCACCCCGGGGCCGAGGAACTGAGACCCTTGTGGGGTGGCTGGTACAGAGTGCCCCTGGTTAAGGAGAGGACGATCCCCTTTATTTAGGGGCCCGAGGGATAAGACAGAGGCACCTGCTTTGCACCGCCAACCCAGGTTGCATCCCATAAGGGTCTTCTAGAGCGGCACGGAATCGGCCTGAGCGCAGAGCCCTGAGTAGGCGCTAAGCTCTCAGTAGCGCAGGGGTGACCAAAACCAGAGGAACTGAAGGATACCGTTTATTTAGGGCCAGAGTGATACTACAGCGGGGCGAACCCCGCAAGCCATAGCGCCGAGCACCGCCAGGCCAGGAGTGATTCCTGGGTGCAGAGCAAGGAGTGACGCCCTGAGCAACGCTGAGGGTGGCCCCAAACCAAATAAAATAAATGGGATCTTTTGGTTTGTTTGCCTGATTACTTTTGAGCCACACCCAGTGATGCTCAGGAGTCTCCGGCTCAGAGGTCTGGGATCACTCGAGTGGTGCTCCAGGGACCCCTATGGGGTGCCGGAGATTGCGCTCATGGTGAGCCAAGTGCAACGCAAGGTGCCCTCCCAGCTGTACTCTCTCTCCCAGCCCAGGGAAGGAGTGGGGAAAAGGTGTGAGGAGGTCCGTGTATCTGGGTACACGGAAGGAAAGTGGGGAGGGGCTGGACACGTGGGACGGTGGGTGGGCGTTTTCCGTGTTCGGAGCCTGCTAAAATACCCGACATCCCACAGGGTCTCTTGAGCCCATCAGGAAGTGAGGCTGAGTACAGAGTCAGGGGTAAACCCTGAGCACAGCCGAATGTCCCCCCGACCATGCAAAAGAAAAGAAAAAAAGTGGGAGCGTCTTGCATACACTTCACTGGAGATCAATTCCCCGCACCCCATAAGGTTCCCAGAATCCAGCCAGGAGTGATCCCTGAGCACAGAGCTAGGAGTCAGCCCTGAGCACAGAGCTAGGAGTCAGCCCTGAGCACAGCCAGATGTTGCTCTAAAAAAAAAAAAAAAGTAAAGAGGGGGCCAGAGCGATAGCCCAGCGGGTAGGGCGTTTGCCTTGCACGCGGCGGCCGGCCTGTGCGGCCCAGGTTCGATCCCCAGCATCCCATATGGTCCCCTGAGCACCGCCAGGTGTAATTCCTGAGTGCAGAGCCAGGAGTAACCTCTGAGCATCGCCGGTGTGACCCAAAAAGCAAAAAAAAAAAAAAAAAAGAGAGAGAGAAGAAAAAAATCTAAAAAAAAAAACAGGGGCCGGAGCTATAGTCCTGCAGGGAGGGGGTTTGCCTTGCACACGGCCGACCCGGTTCGATCCTCGGCGTCCCATTTGGTTCCCTGAGCACCGCCAGGTGTTTCTCCTCTTTAGCCAGGAGAAACACCTGAGCATTGCCGGGTGTGACCCAAAAAGCAAAAAAAAAAAAAAAAAAAAAAGAGTGACTAGATCCCTGTGATCCCAGGGGGTGCCTCGAGGAAGGGAAGTTGAGTGAGTGACCACGTCCTGAGTCTGGAGATCAAGGAGGACACGTGGGGGTTGGTAGAGTTTGAGTCCCTGGGGGGACCCCAGGAGCCCTCGCCGCTGGGTCACCCCACCAGGATGGACCCAGAGGCACTATCTTCTTTCACCCGCTAAAAATAGAGCGCGCCTCGGTCTCCCCTGGGGGTTGGGGGGGGGGTTGGAGGGTAGGTCTGGGGGGGACGCCAGCCCCACCCGCGCCTGCTGGCGCAGATCCTAGTCCCCCTGGGGACCCTGGTTCTTGGACCCATAAAAGTTCTGGCCCGAGTTCTAGGGGCGATTTACGATGAGCCCCCCGGCGGTGGATGGAAAAAAAAGCCCAGCGCGGTGTTTAGATTTGTTCTGTGTCACCTTGATGCTTGGCAGGCCCCGGCCCGGCGCGGGTGCCGTGTTCCTGGCGTGGAAGGGGGCTGGAAGGCCCCACAGACTCAGGAGGGGCGCTGCAGAGTGGGGGCTGGCACCCCAGTACCCAGACGGGCGTGAACCCTTGCTTCTCCCCGGGGGGGAGGCACAAAGTCCAGACCCTCCGCCCTGCTCAGCTTCTCCCCTCTGCACCCCGGTCTGGAGGTGCTCTCTTACTGCACCCCTTACACATTAACCCTCGAACCAGACCTGTTCTGCACCCCCGTGCTGCAAAGCTAGAATGAACGTGCTGGGCTGGATGGAGAATTGATGCCCCAGCCCCCTGCTCTCGGGCGCCCCCTAAGCGCAGAAGTGGGAAGTAGCCGGGCTGGGCCCGGCTGGGCTTGGGTGGTTGGGGGCGGGGACCCCAGTCAGTGGGTGGTCTGCCTGGGAAGGCGGTTTCAAGTCCTCCAGGCTGGGGTCTCCACCCACCCCGCGCTGTCTTCTTCCCGCTGAGGTTTGGGGTTAGGGGATGGGTTTCCTCCATTCTTTGGGCTGACTCAGCGCAACCTCAGAGGGGAAGGGGGTCCCCCAGATGCTGTGGAGACTGAGCCTCAGTTTCCCCATGCTTATTGGCGGCCCGGGAACCTCAGAAGGAGACTGAGTGGCGCTTTAGAGGGGAAACTGGCCTTGCTGAAGGAGGGAGAGAGCTAAGCTTGGCAGGCTTACTGGGAGGGGGATATCGCCCCATGGGTCCTTCCCAGGCCTCCCGGGATCTCGGCCTGGGGGCCCCCACCCAGACCCATCATCGCAACCACAGGGCTCTGGCCCAGCCGCCAGAGAATTGGAAAGTAAACAGTGACCCCCACACTACAGATCATTGGAGTTGGGGTTTGCAGCCTGCTCTGTCTATCTCTGTCTCTCTATCTCTGTCTCTGTCTCTCACACAGTCCACCACAGACTCCCTTCTGCCCGCACACTCCCTAGTCATGTGCTCTTCCCCAAGAGACACCCCTCAAAGTCACCTCCTCCAGAAGGACACCAGGATTGTGCCTTCCCACCCCGTGCTCCCCACTCTCCCCTCCCTGCTCCCTTCCCCACTCAGCCACACATATACAGCCACACTGCTGCCCTCCTTCCTGTGGGTGTGACTCCTTTTGTTCCCTAGATCCTAGTTCCTCATCCTGTCCCATAGTGTCCCCCACAGCCTGGGCCCCTGGGACGCTCACCACCCCCTCTGTCCCTGAGTCTCCCCACTTGCCTGGACATTTGGACCTTGAAGATTTTCACCTCTTTAACCCGGAAGGGGGGTGGCCACAGTGGTCAGTGCTCAGGAGTAATTCCTGGCTCTACACTCAGAAATAACTCCTGTGATGGTGCTCAGGGGGCCATATGGGACGCCAGGGATTGAACCCAGGTTGGCCGCATGCCAGGCAGACGCCCTCCCTGCTGTGCTATCGCTCCGGCCCCTCCATACCATCTCTTTAGATGTGATGACCACAGATGTCCTCAAACATCTCCAGATGCTCCGGGAGGGGGAGGTGGTGAGAGCCTCTGTTCTGGGTAAGTTTGGGGAAAACATCAGTGAAGTATCTCCACCTGGAAAGCCGTGAATATCCTGTGCATCCCAAAACCTCACGAACATCCCAAATGACCACTGGAGGCTGAAGAGAGGGTGCAAGGCGCAAGGTCTGTCTTGCACACAGCTGACCGAAGTGAGTTCCATCCCAGCACCGCATAGGGTACCACAAGCACCACCAGGGGGGCACTGCTGAGCACAAGGCGCCACTGGGTGTGGCCCAAGCTGGAGCAGGGCGTTGGCGCGCCCTCTGACTGCAGTGGACAGCATCTGCCCTGGGGTTCACACCCGGCCGGCCGCCATCTGCTACATCCACTTATACCCAAAAGGCAAGGCAGTGCTGAGGGGTGGCCGGGCCCACAGGAGGGGAAAGCTGGGTGCTAGAGCAGGGTGGGACCCTCCCAGACAGAGTCATGCTAACCGATGCCAGAAGTGGGGTCCGTGGTTCCACAGCGGCACCTCCAAGCCTAGTAGTGGCTGGGGGGTGAATGTGGGTAGTACAAAAAACTCAGGAGCGGGTCTGGAGCGATAGCCCAGAGGGTAGGGCGCTTGCCTTGCACGCAGCCCGTCTGTGGCCGGCCCGGGTTCGATCCCCGGCAACCCATATGGTCCCCGAGCACCGCCAGGAGTAATTCTTGAGTGCAGAGCCAGGAAAAACCCCTGAGCATTGCTGGGTGTGACCCAAAAAAGCAAAAACAACAACAACAAAAAAAAAAATCAGGAGCGCAAAGCTGTTGCAGGCTCAGAGATAGCACAGCGGGAGGGCGTTTGCCTTACATGTGGTCAAGCTGGGGCTGGGCGTGCCCAGCGGTAGGGCGTTTGCCTTACATGTGGTCAAGCTGGGTTCCTGGCATCCCTGTAGCCCTGAGCACCCCCAAGAGTAATTCCTGAGGGCCGGAGCGATAGTCCAGCGGGTAGGGCGTTTGCCTTGCATGCGGCCGGCCTGTGCGGCCCGGGTTCGATCCCCGGCATCCCTTATGGTCCCCCGAGCACCGCCAGGAGTGATTCCTGAGTGCAGAGCCAGGAGTAACCCCTGAGCATTGCGGGTGTGACCCAAAAAGAAAAAAAAAAAAAAAATCGCAGGGGGACTGGAGCAATACAGCAGGGAGGGCATTTGCGTTGCAAGGGCTCCCCACACCTGGTTCTGCACTCAGGAGTCACACCTGGCAGTGCTCGGTACGGGGTGGAGCCTATGGGATGCTGGGGATCGAATCTGGGTTGGCCACATGTAAGGTCGTGCCCCTCCCCGTGTGCTATCCCTAACCCCAGCACTTAAAATGTGCATTTTGGGGCTGGAGCGAATAGCACAGCGAATGCCTTCCTTGTGGCCAACCCGGCTTCAATCCCCCACATCCCTAAGGTCCCCTAGCACCACCAGGAGTAACTCCTGAGTGCAGAAGCAGAAATAACCCCTGGGCATCATTGGGTGAAACCCCAAAAAGACAAAAAATAAAATAAAATGTGCATTTTGTGCCGGAGAAATGTCTCCACCGGAGAGGCCCGAACTCAATGCCCTGATTCACCTGGGCTCCCCACCGCCACAGCCAGCACCGCTGGGAGTGACCCCAATACAGGGCAGTTCTCAGAGCGGGCCCTGCCCCCAGCATTGATGGGTGTGGCGGTTCCCAAATCAAAACAACAACAATGAAAAAAAGTCTCCGATTCCAGTTAATGTTGCTGGTGTGTTGTACATGTTTTCACAATTAGCCACTGGGAAAAGATTCATTCCACATGTGGCTGGCCTGCCACGGAAGGTCCCACGCCGTCATCTGCTCGGGGAATTTCTAAGAAAAGGGAACTTGCAATAATGAATCATTTACAACTGCCAGAGGCTGGGGAGATGTTGGAAAAGACGGAGTCTGAGTCTGGGAGAGCTTTGGGTTCTGTTCCCAGCACAGAGCCAGGAGGAGCCCCCGAGCACCGCCTGGTAAGGCCCCCCCACACCCCCCGTCCTACAAACAAAGGCTGTTTCCCATGCCTGCCGTCTTCACTCAGGAGTAACCTGAGTGCTTACAGTTCCCAGGGCAGCAAGATTTCAGAAGCAAAGTCTGTTTCTAAACTCTCTCTCCCACGTCCAGGTCATGCTACGGCTGAAACGGAACGAAATAAAATAGATCGTTGACATGAAGTCAACGGATTGTTGCTTTTCTCTCTCTCTCTCTCTAATCCCCCAACGTGGGAAGTATTTGCAGGACACAGTGATTCCTCAAAAAGGGAATGAGAGGGGCCGGAGCGATAGCCCAGCGGGTAGGGCGTTTGCCTTGCACGCGGCCGGCTCATGCCGGCCCGGGTTCGATCCCCGGCATCCCATATGGTCCCCCGAGCACCGCCAGGAGTGATTCCTGAGTGCAGAGCCAGGAGTAACCCCTGAGCATTGCCGGGTGTGACCCAAAAAAGCAAGAAAAAAAAAAAAGGGAATGAGAGGGGCCGGAGCGATAGCCCAGCAGGGACGGCTTTTGCCTTGCGTTCAGCCAACCCTGCTTCCATCCTCGGCATCACGTAAGGTCCCCCAGCGCCCGTAGGAGTAATTCTTGAATCAGGAATAACTCCTGAGCATCCCTGGATGTGGCTCAAAAAAAGAAAGGAAGAAAGAAAAAAGGTAGCAAGGACTCAAACTTTTTTTTTTTCTTTTGGGTCACACCTGGCAATGCTCAGGGGTTGCTCCTGGCTCGGCACTCAGAAATCACTCCTGGAGGGATGCTGAGGATGGGGATGGATCTGGGTTGGCCACAGGCAAGGCAAATGCCCTCCCGCTGTGCTATCAGCAAATGCCCTCCCCTTCCCCTCAAATACATGTTGGCCCCCCATATTCACAGTTGCTTTGTTCTTTTTTTTGGGGGGTCACACCTGGCGATGCTCAGGGGTTACTCCTGCCTGGCTCTGTGCTCAGGAATTACTCTGGCGGTGCTCGGGGACCATATGGGATGCTGGGGATCGAACCGGCATGCAAGGCAAACGCCGTCCCGCTGTGCTGTCGCTCCGGCCCCCCACATTCACAGTTGTGCACTGATCACAGCCCAGAGCTTGTGGACACGGGATAGATCCCCACAACAGGGGGATCATCCATGTGCTAGAATGTTCTTCCACCTAAACAGGAAGGACACTCGCCTCCCCAACACCCCCCCTCACAACATCAGCGGAGGGTCCTGGCAATGGGAAGCCCCATGACAGCAGCCCCTGAAAGGTGGAGTCTGTGACCTCGGTCTGAGAACCTTCTGGAAGAGGGGGAGGGGCAGGGGGAAAGCCGGACAGGGGCTCGAGGGAGGGCCGGAGCGATAGCCCAGCGGGTAGGGCGTTTGCCTTGCATGCGGCCGGCCCGTGCTGGCCCAGGATCGATCCCCGGCATCCCATATGGTCCCCGAGCACCGCCAGGAGTAACCCCTGAGCATCGCGGGTGTGACCCAAAAAGAAAAAAAAAAAGGTGAGGTGGGGTCTAAGCTGTGGGTGAGGGAGTTCAGGCGTCTGGGCTAGGTCTAAGCTGGGGTGAGGAGGGTTCCGGGGTCTGGCCAGGGCTAAGTCCAGTCCCACCTGAACCTTCTCAGGCTCCCCCAGCCCCCTCGAGCCCCGTCAGCAGCAGAGACCCTCCATTCTGGGACTGACCCTGGCCCGGACCCAGAGGTGTCCTTCCCAGCAGGACGGGGCCAGGGCGCAGGAAGCGTCTGGGGCACTTGCCTTGCATCCAGCTGATGCCCAGGTTTGGTCTCCGCACCCCAGAGGGTCAGCAGAGCCCCACCAGGAGTGACGGCTGAGTCAGAGCCAGGAGCCGGCCTGAGCACCGCCAGGTGAAGACACACAAGACTTCGGTTGGACCCGTGTTGTGTCTGGGAGCCGGCAGGACTTCGGTCCGGCACAGAGGGCTCTATCTTGGGCTCAAGAAGGTATTGGGGGATACAAGGAAAGTAGGGCCAGCGCAGGGCACAGCGGGGCGGGGCAGTGGCCAGCTCCTCTGTGGCTGGCCGGAGATGCAGTTGGCAGGTTCCTTCTTCCCCTGCGGCTCTGGGCAGGGCTGTCCCTTGCTGGGACTCCAGCTCCAGCCGCTCTCACGCTCGCTGGCCCGGCCTCCTGCCCTGTAGGTGCCCCCTACTGTGTCCAAGAGTTTTCTGCACCCCCAGGCAGGGCATCTAGTGGGGCCGGGCTGGGGTTTCTCTTTCCAGTACCACTTAGCTGGCAGGTGGAATTATTTGGTGATTTATTTAAAAGAAATGACTCACAAAGCTGTCATCAGAATGTCACCATGTCCCGGGCCCTTGGCCAAGCCCCATGGCAAAACTGTGGCCTCCACACAGCCGAGCCCGCAGAGAGGGAAACTGGGAGCAATGGCGGTCCTTTCCCCAGCTTTCTGGGAGCTGCAAAGTCTCCCAGGGCTCTCTGGCTGACCAGCTGCTTTCCCAGGAGGCCGCTGCCCCTGCTCCCCTTGGTCCACCCCCCCTGCACCCATACCAGTGCCTTTTTGCTCATTCCCTACTTCCTCAGGGACACCTCCTCCAGGAAGCCTCCCTGACTGCCTCCTCTGCCTTCCCAAGCCAGAGCAGGTTGCTTCTATGGCTCCTCCCTCATAGCTTCGGCCACAGAAAGCTTCCCCTGATGGCTTGTCAGCTCCATGTGGACAGGGAAGTGGCAGGGAGGGAAAGGCTTGAGAATTTAATACCACCCCCCCCCCCAGTAAAAGTCCTGTCTGGAAAGGGGGTATAAGGCTCTGCCTTGCCGGCATTAGTGACCAACGTTTGACTGTCTTTGTTTGTTTGCTTTTTGGGTCACACCCCGGCGATACTCAGGGGTTACTCCTGGCTCTGCACGCAGGAACTACTCCTGGCGGCACTCAGGGGACCCTGTGGGATGCTGGGGATTGAACCCAGGTCAGCTGCTTGCAAGGCAAATGCTCTACCTGCTGTACTTTGCTCCAGCCCAACTCCCTAATGTTTTGGGAGCAAGGGTGGCCCCAAGGATACCAGACCCCGACCCACCCAAGGGTGCCTGGAAATGAGCCCCTAAGAGGCACCAGAGGAGGAAACAGGCCCAGGGGAGGCAACGGGGTCCGAGATTGGGCCAGGGTCCTGGGCTTCAGGTGGGTGAGTTTCTGCCCACCTCTGGGCCCCAATAAGCTTCCAGGAAGGAAAGACTCAGCCTCCCACTGTGGGTTGCCGGAGAGAAGGCGAGAGCAGGGAACGGGGTCGGGGGGACCCCCAAGACTGGTCCTGCCCCAGCCTGCAAAAGCTTGGCCTGGCCTCCAGGGCCCCCCGCTGCCTGCTGGGACCCCTGGCTTGCAGCCAGCCTTTGGGGAGGGGGCCCCAGGTGTGCATGTGGGGGGTGGCCAGCAGGTGAGAGATGGGCCCATGGGGTGACCGGTGGATTTGGCAGAGGACACGCTGCCACCCCCCTCCCTCAACCAACACACCCACCTGGGCTGCCATCCTCTCGCCCGACCCCTGGGGCGTTACCGTTCTCCCTGAAGTTCCCAGGCGCAGTCTCACTTCCAGAGAGTAGCGATCCCCCCAGCCCAGTCCAGAATGTTCTGGAATATTCTAGACGTCTCCATTGAATACCACTGAGTCCCACCTCAGCCTCGAGTTGTGGGGTTTCCTGTTGTTTTTTGGGGAGAGCACCTCCAACAGTACTTGGGGGCTACTCCCAGCTGAGTGCTTGGGAGAAGCAGCTCCAGAGGCTGCGGAATTGCCGTGTGGCACCGAAGGTTGAACCGGGCTTCCCACATACAAGGCTTGGCCTCCAGCTTCCTGAGCTCTCACCGACCGCAGAGATTCTTTTTGGTTTGGTTTTGGGGCCACACCCAACAGTGCTCGGGGCTTCCTCCTGGCTCTGTGCTCAGGAATCACTCCTGGTGAACTTGGGGACCATATGAGTTTCCAGGGATTGAACCACTGTCACTGCATTCGTGGAAAGCTCCTCACCCAACCCAGCCTTCAAAGCTCTAAACCAGAAGACTTGGAGAAGGATCTTGACTGCGGGCAGCTGTGTGTCCTGGGGTCAGTCGCTTGACCTCTCTGGGCCTCATTCTACTCTTTTGACACCAGGGACCCCACACCTGCACCCCCCTCCCCCAGGGCAGGCTGATTGCCCTGTCCTCCCAGCACCTGGAGGGGGCAGGAAACAGGGAAATTATAGACGGGGATGAGACCCCCTTTCTGTGCCTCAGTTTCCCCTCCTGAAGCCTTTCTTTAGAGCCCACTCTGTCACTGCCCAGCGTCATGGAGGAAGTGGGGCAATCTCGGGTGGTGACGGAAATCTGGCATCCCGGTGCAGCCCGCCCCCGGCCTTTCTTCGCTCCAGCCCCCCAACCTGGGGCACGCTGGGGTCTGCCTCCTTCTGACACCCCAGCCTTAAAAATTTAACCCCTGAACGCGGAGTTCATGTGGCTTAAATTTCAGCCCGTGGTGGGTGAGGAGGCGGGGCCGGACACGCCTTCATTTTCTAATTTCTGGAAATGAAAGCAGTGAGACCGTCTATTGTTGAATGGGGGCAATAAAATAAAACCCCGTTGCAAAACTCCTGTGTGAAAAAAGACAGAAAAAAAAACCAACAAAACAAAACAAAAACACAATAGGTTTTAGGTGCGCCGTGCCCAGCTGCCGCGGGAAGAGCATTCCTGGTGCTGGAACAAAGGCCCCTTTCTCTCCCTCTGGAAAGGTTTTGGGGGCCACTCACGCACGTGGGCGCTTATGCAAGAAATCCAGGAAGGGTCTGGAGGAACGAGACGGCGAGGGAAGAGCCAAGTGCGGGCTTCTGTTTGTCTGAGCCGGCTGGGCTGTGCGTGTGCTGGCGGCTGAAAGGTGACTGTCACTTAGGCCTGGCGTGCCTGGTCCCTGCGGAGGCGCTGGGAGAAAAGTCAGCAGAGCTGGAGTGGTAGGACACCGGGGAGGGCCACGCCTTGCACGCGGCACAGCAGGCTTGGCCCCGACATCCCGAGGGTCCCTGGAGCTCTGCCAGGAATAATGCCTGAGGGCAGAGGCAGGAGGAAGCCTCGAACAGAGGCTGGAGTAAGCCCTAAGCACCACCAGGTGTGGCCCCAAACCCGCCTCCCCCAAAATGTGTAGGGGGACGGGGAGATGAGTTAAGGGGTGCCAAGATTCGCGGGCAGGAACCTCGGATTCCGTCTCCCCTGGCACCCCGGGGCCTCCCCCTGCCCACCTCAGCACTCCCGGGATGCCTCTCCTAACACACTGATATTCTGGGGCCGGAGCGGTAGCACAGCGGGAGGGTCTCCCGATGCATGTGGCCGATGGTCCCCTGAGCACCCCAGGAGTAACTCCTGAGTGCAGAGCCAGGAATAACCCTTGAGCATGGCTGGATGTGACCCTAAAAGAAAACAAAATGGGGCCGGAGCGATAGCCCAGCTGGTAGGGCGTTTGCCTTGCAGGCAGACGGCTTGTGCCGGCCCGGGTTCAATCCCTGGCATCCCATATGGTCCCCCGAGCACCGCCAGGAGTGATTCCTGAGTGCAGAGCCAGGAGAAACCACTGAGCATTGCTGGGTGTGACCCAAAAAAGCAAAAAAATAAATAAATAAATAAATAAATAAATAAAAAATAAAGAAAACAAAATGGAGGGGCCGGAGCAATAGCCCAGCGGGTAGGCGCTTTGCCTTGCACGGCGGCCCATGCCGGCCAGGGTTTGATCCCCGGCATCCCATATGGTCCCCGAGCACCGCCAGGAGTAATTCCTGAGTGCAGAGCCAGGAGAAGCTCCTGAGCATTGCCGGGTGTGACCCAAAAAAGCAAAAAAAAAAAAAAAAAAAAAGAAAACAAAATTCCCAGCTCCCCTCAGGGCTTATCCTGGCTATGCACGTGGGGGTCTCTCCTGGTGACTCAGGGGACCCTAAGGCATGTCGGGGTAACACCCATTTCAACTGTGTCAAGGCAGACCCTGGCTCCGGGCTGGCTCCTGCCTCTGTGCTCAGGGATCACTCCCGCCTTGCTCAGGGGACCCTAAGGGGTGTTGGGGGATTGAACCCAGGCTGGTTGCCTTATCTTGCTATTCCGATTCTGCAGCCCCTAGATCAATATTCTTTTTTTTACCTCCCCCTGGCAAGCTAACCGTGGTGTATTCGATATGCCAAAAACAGTAACAGTAATGGACCTCATTCCCAACGAATGGAGTCGTTACTGGCACCTGCTTGAGCAAATCGATGAACATCAGGAAGACAAGCGAAGAAGTGATACCCCCACCCCCACCCCCGACTAGACCAATATTCTTATTTTTCTTTTCTGGAGTACTGGCCCACATCCACCAGTATTCAGGAGCTGCTCCTGGCGGTGCTCAAGGGACTGTACAAGACCAAACTCCTGGGGCCGGAGCCATAGCCCAGCGCACGGGTTCTATCCCCTGCATCCCATATGGTCCCCTGAGCACCGCCAGGAGTAATTCCTGAGTGCAGAGCCAGGAGAAACCCCTGAGCATCGCCGGGTGTGACCCAAAAAAGCAAAAAGCAAAAAAAAAAAAAAAAAAAAAAAGACCAGACTCTTGCATGCAAATTCTACATCTGTCCATTTGCTTTGGTGTGTGTATGTGCATGTGTGTACGTGCGTGTGTGTGTCTGAACAGGGCTGGCTCCTGCCTCTGTGCTCAGGGATTACTCCTGTGTTGCTCAGGGGACCCTATGGGGTGTCGGGGATTGAACCCAGCTCGGTTGCGTGCAAGGCAAGAGCCCTGCCCCACCGCCCCACGGCTCCCACGGCTCCCACGGCTCCGGCCCTGGCCCTAAATATTCTCATATAAATAATGCTTTTTCCGCTTGCCGGAGTGGCCCAGGACACGGCGCCTCATTTCCTTCCCTTTGCTGATGGGAACAGGTTGAGATTCTGGTTTTGGTTACTGTCAGGCTTTTTCCATGCTGCGCTGGCATTTTCCCCGACATCTGTCCCCACCAGCGACAAATACAGACCCGGGCAGGGCAGGGAGCTGGGCACAGGGCCCGGGCCCGGGGGCAGCAAGGGAGAAGCCGCGAGTGACGAGCCCCCCAGCTCCCCGCCCCCCACCTGCCCATTGACGGTCTCCAGAGAGCCAATTCCGCCCTTTTATAGCCTCTCAGAAGGTTCCGGAAGCCTCATTTCTAGAGCCATCCACCTGCAGCTACTCAACTCTCTGACCCAGCTGCAGCTGGGGGTTAGGGGGCTTGACCTCAGCCCAAAGGGTGACTGGGATGGGGGTGTTGGGGGGTGGTGGATTGACCCGGGGCGGGGAAGCGCCTGAAACGTGAGCATTTCTGAACAAGCCCCCATCCACACCCTGCTCTGGCCCCGTGAGCTCAGAGGCAAAGCGGGCCTGGCCAAGGGAACCCACAGATTGCTGCCCCCCCCCAGCCACCTTCAACCCCAGGACCATCTGAGACACCACATGTTTGTGGTTCCCCGGTGGCTCCCTCAAAGGCTCCCCTGTCTGGGAATTACTTTCTTTTTTTTTTCTTTTTTTTTTTTTTTTTTTGCTTTTTGGGTCACACCCAGCAATGCTCAAGGGTTACTCCTGGCTCTGCACTCAGGAATTACTCCTGGCGGTGCTCGGGGGACCATATGGGATGCTGAGGATCGAACCCGGCCGGCATGGGCGGCCGCGTGCAAGGCAAACGCCCTACCCGCTGGGCTATCGCTCCAGCCCCTGGGAATTACTTTCTGGCAAATTGCAACCCCTCAGGGTCGGAGAGATCGGAGAGGGGCTAAGCCTCTGACCTAGCATGCGGAAGACCCAGAGTTTGATCCCTGGCACCAAGCAGCGTCCCCGCCGCCTGGGAGTGTTGCCTGCACGAGGCAGGAGTCCGCCTGGAGTACGCTGGATGGGGCCCAAAACACAGAAAGAAGGAAAAAGCTTGTATGAAGCATGAAGGGAAGAGAAGAATTGTGAAGGAAAGAACGAAAGAGTTTATGCAAAAGGAGGAATAACCAGTGCACGTGTGGACAGAGGCACTTACTGGAGTCAAACCATAGAGGAGTAAAGAAATGAACAACGGGAGCGACAGCACGGCGGGAGGGCATTTGTCTTGCACACAGCTGACCTGGGATCGAGCCCTGGCATCCCATAGGGTCCTCCAAGCAACGCCTGGAGCAGTAATTCCTGAGTGCAGAGCCAGGAGTAGCCCCTGAGCATCGCCGGGTGTGACTAAAAAAAAAAAAAAATGAAGAAGAAAGGAAGGAGGGGCCGGAGGCGATAGCCCAGCGAGTAGGGCGTTTGCCTTGCAAGCGGCCGGCCTGTGCCGGCCTGGGTTCCATCCCCGCGTCCCATATGGTCCCCGCGCACTGCCAGGAGTAAGTCCTGAGTGCAGAGCCAGGAGAAACCCCTGAGCATCGCCGGGTGTGACCCAAAAAGAAAAAAAAGAAAAAGGAAGGAAAAGAAAGGAAAAAAGAGGGCCGGAGCGATAGTCCACCAGGTAGGGCGTTTGCCTTGCATGCGGCCTGCCCGATCCCCGGCATCCCACATGGTCCCCGGAGTGCAGAGCCAGGAGAAACCCCTGAGCATTGCCGGGTGTGACCCCCAAAAGCCGAAAGAAAGGAGTGAAGGCACGCGTGGACAAGCAGAGCAATGGATGACAAAGGTGTAAGTGAGGAGTGACATGCAGGGCCAGGGTGGTCCCCAGCCCAGCCCAGGAGCTGAGACAGAGTGCAGCCCAAAGACAGAAAGGGGGTGTGGCTGGGGGCGCAGAGCAGCCCCCGCCCCGGGCTGGCTCCCCCACAGGTGAAGGGGCCCAGAGCCCCGGTGACCTGGGCCAGACCCTGCGGGTGGGTGCCTGGCCGGTGGGCAGTCGGCTCCAGCCAAGGGAACGAATAAACAGGCTCCCTCGGATGTTCCAGGTGGGGGCAGGGGACGCTTTGAACCTCCTGCTTGGCTGAGGATGTTTGCATAAGGCAGCCCGCCAGGGGTGTCATCAGGGCTGGCTAAATTTAGCCTCTGATTCCCGCTCAACCCCTCCCTGGAGGGGCCCAGGAGGGGGCCAGTCTGGTCCCCATAAATGAGCACTTAGTTCTGTGTCCGGCTCCTGGAAACAGTGGAAACATTTCATTCATTTTTTTCCTCCTTTTGGGTGCTGGCGGGGGAATGGGTGGGCCTCACCTGGCTGGCGCGGGCTGACTCCTGGCCTTGTGCTCAGGGATCCCTCCTG
>JAJIBD010015697.1:0-24811 GCA_021461705.1 Cryptotis parvus | reverse complement strand
CTAGTTGTCAGAGATGCTAATAACCAGCCCCACACTCTTGAGCTTGCTTTTGCTTTCTTTTTTGTAAAAACTTTTTTGTTTTGTGGCCACATCCAGCAGTACTTATAAGCTACTCATGCCTCTGTGCTCAGGAGTCATCACTCTTGGTGGTGTTCAAGGACAGTGTAGTGCGAGAATTAAATGCAAGCCTCCTGTATGCAGAGCATGCATTCTGCCTATTGAGTTATCTCTCTGACCCTTCTTGTAAATAGCATTTATCCATAACCATAAAACTTCCATCCAGATCAGATCATTAACTTTGATGTACTAATACTGTTTAATATAAGACCACATTCAGATTGCCTAAATGTCCCAATGCCATCTGAGGGCATTGTGACCTGTGTTCAAAATCAGTATTCATGTCGGGTTGTCATTTCTCTGAGTCTGAAACAATTCCTCACTCATGTCATAATTTCTTAAATCAGGGAATGCTTGAAAATAACAGATTAGTTATTTCATAGAATTTCACTCTGATTGGATTTGTCTCAGTCACCCCTTCATAGATTCAAGCTATGAGTTTTTGTTGGAAAAATCCAAAGTCCCTGTGTGTTTATATCTGTCTCATAGATAGTTGAGACAGACCATTACAAAGCTGCACATGATTGACTTTCTGTCATACAGTGTTTCAACACACTCTCTTCCTCCTGCACAACTCAGGTGCTAGGTCATTCAGCATGTTGAATTCTTGACCTAGGTACGCATAACTACTGAATTCAGAGATGTTTGTTCCATTGAGAGTGAATGGAACTAGTTCATTTTCATGAACATTGTTTTGTTGATATTCAGCTGTAGACTTACCTTTCCACATTCACTATCGAAGTCAGCCAGCATTTGTGCTGCTTGGCTAATGTTTGGTGCTATTAGAACGATGTCATCAGTGAAGAGGAGTTGGTGTAGTTGCCAACTATCTATCTTCACTCCCATTCCTTCCCATTCTAATTGTCGCATGATGTTCTCGAGGGTGGCACTGAAGAGTTTTGGTGAAATGGTATCACCCTGCCAGACCCCTCTTTGGACATCGATGATAACTTCTTTGTAGAATGGTGCGATCCTGGTAGTTAATTCATAATACAGCTCATGAAGGATCTTGATATATTGGGTTTGAACACCCTGTTTAGCTAGAGCTTCGATGACCGCTTCGGTCTCAACAGAATCGCTTTCTTTAAATCAATGAACATGAGACAGAGCGGCATCTTGTACTCCCTACAAACCTCAATGAGCTTGGTTACCGTGTGGATATGGTCAATTGTGCTGAATCCTTTTCGGAAGCCAGCTTGCACACATGGTTGTCCTTCATCTAATGTTCTGCCAATCCTGTTCAGGATGATTCGAGTGAACAGCTTGTAGATGACTTACAACAGGCAGATAGGGCGATAGTTTCCAATGTCATTGATGTCTCCCTTCTTGAACAGTAGAACTGCCCTGCTTCTACAGGAGAAAAATTAATTTTTCTCAAGTTCAATATAATATGGAAAACACATATTGCTTCTCCAAGTGCTATTCCATTTTCCCAGATATGTTCGAATGATATGGTTCCTAACTTTGAAGTCCTTAGGTCAGGTTACATTTTTATTTATTGGTCAAAATTAAAGCCAATAGGCTTACTCATCCTCATTGCCAGGCTCATCTTTCAAAAGTGCCACCTGGAGCCTCTCTCCTCTCTTCTCTATACACTGCAACTGTCTCCTAATTCTAGACTCATTGTATTTTCTCCAGAAGACCAAGATTATCCCAAAGCATATGCCAGTATTTCTCCTACCGCACTCCTCCCTCCTCTGTCTACTGCCTGATGACACCATCGATTCTTTACCCCCGAAGATCTCACTCAGGCTTCACTTTCTCACAGTGATTTACTCCAACATTCTTGAATAGGGGCCCAGGGCTCACTGTAGTTTCTGCCACCTGAGAAAAATCTTTTTGTTGTTGAAGGAATAACAAAGAAAGTTGCCTGAAATAAGATTTGTGTGTTTTAGGTGATATAATCTTCAGAGAAAAGTTTAGAAGAGGTCATAAATGCTAAGACCAACTGGGGTTTATAAAGTGTTCTTTATAAACACTTGAAACTTCATTTGAATGCCTATGCCTGTTTGCTCCCTTTCACTAACATTCACTTTCCTGAATAAACCTTTCCAATTCCTAGAATGTTTTGTGTAGCTAAATTCATCAAGCACATACCTGTTTTAATCCCATTTCACACCCAGCCAGGTTAGGATTAAGTGCACACTGTTTTAATCCCTGTGTCTGATTGGGTGACACAGAGTTCACACCCTACTTTCACCCAGTTTAAATATCTCTGTTGTACCTAATAAAGTGGAGCTGTTCCCCCAAAGTGGTTCATGGAGACTTTTTTGTGAGTGCTCTACTCGACCTCTTTGTGGGTGCTCTACTCGACCTTCTTTGTGGGTGCTCTACTCGACCTCTTCGTGGGTACTCTACTCGACCTTCTTTGTGGGTGCTCTACTCGACCTCTTCGTGGGTGCTCTACTCGACCTCTTTGTGGGTGTTCTACTTGCTCAGGATCCGACCTCACCAGCAACATCAGTATCCCTCACCAGCAACATCAATAATTTTGCATGCTACTTTATGAGTATTTAATAACAAATAACTTACCCAGTCCTAACTTAAAGTTTTGTAAGCAATTTTTATTTAATTTTATTTTTACTTTATTGACTCACCTTGCCAAACAGTTAGAAGACTGTTCATAATCAGGTTTCAGTCACACACTGCTCCAACACCATCCCTCTACGAGTGTATGTTTCCCACCACCAATGTGCCCTTTTACCCTCCTCTGCCCCCTGCCCCCTACCCCCAAGCTTGTCTGTATGGCAAACACTTTCCTTCTTTCCTCCTCTCTCCCTCACTGAGCATTATGCTTTGCAAGCAACTTTTATTAGGCTTCTATTTTCTTGTTTACCAATGAATTTGAAAATTTGGTTTCTTTCAAACTTGTAATATTTTCTTAATTCTATTTTGCTATGTATTCAGCCTTTATTTTTAAATATATATACATATACATATACATATACAAGCATGTGAATGAGTATATTCATATATGTATATATGCATAAATAGCTATATATTTATAGCCAGAAAACTGAACAGCTCCACTTTACTTTCCACATTTAAAAACTCTCAAACAACAAAGTTTCACAAAACTTAAGCAATGATTGTCAAGTTACAGGAATAAAAGTTTTGTGAACATGTAATCAACTAGAGTAATGGCCCATGAAAATGAATGTATCTAATAAAGACTTGAAACTAAAAGTGTGAAGTGGGATATGATAGAAAGTATATTTATGGTCGGAAATGCATTAGTAGAAAATCAATCATCTGTGATAATCATCATTAGCGATTCAACTTCTCTGTCTATGTGTTCGATTAAATTTTCATCATGGCATGTATGTTGCTTTGTGATTTGTTTTTCCATGTAGAAATTTCTTCTCAGATGTTTTTAATAATATGAAATATTTTTCCAAAATAGTTTTAATCTTGCACATATATTCTCAATTGATTAATTCACCAAATTATATTTATATTAGTAAAAAATATGTTTTTCATTAGTTTTCCTGCTAGGTTGAGTATCATCTATAGGCTTGATATTTAGTGCACGTTAATTAGATATTCTCTAAATCTCCGTCCTCCTCTTACAAGCCTTAGGTAGAAACTATGTTGTGATGGGTACATTTCACTGAATTAGGAGCAATAAAGGGAGAGACCTTATGGCTTCTGGGAATGTTTCTAGTAGTTGTTTCTGGGATCCAGAAGATATTTTTTTTGTTTTGAGGCCATACCAGGCTATGAGGATACTCTGGGCTCTGCTGTATTCAGGAATTACTTCATTTATGTTCAGAGAACCATATGGAATGCCAGGGATTGAGCCTGGGTTGACTGCATACAAGGTAAACTGTACTATCCTTCTGCCCCCTCACATGGTTTCTGAAGATAAACTTATTGTCAGATCAGAAAATCACCTGAGAAGAGCTCTTCGTAAGCTGAGATGGCTCAAGGTTATAGCATAGGCCTTCAACATAAAAGGCCCTGAACTCTATCCTGGAGCTGCATAGCTCCCTGAAGACTACAGGTTGTGGTCCTGGAGGGTCCCAAGTACAGATATGTAAGACTCTCACTGCTGGATCTAGCAATTCAGGAGCAGTCCTGGGCCCTTAGCTCTGTGGGCTGTATCATGGCCTCAATGAAAATATAAAAGGAAAATAAAAAGGTCTCTGGGCAATCAGTCCCAGCTTCTGAAGTGACAAATATTATTACTAGAATCACAAGAAAACAAAACATGGTCTTTCCTGTTACTGTGAAATCTTCTAGAGGGTCAGTCTGACACCTGCATCACTACCTTATTAATGCTACTGTAGTTGGGAACTTCCCTAGGTAAGCTCTTGGACAAACATGGTGGAAGGAAGGAAGCAAAAGGCCATGCCAGGATTATAAGCTCAGAGCTAGCTGATAACTTTGATAGACTCAGTGGTCAGTGGATGCAGGGATGCTCTTTTGCACACCAAAGTGGATGCCTTGCCACTATTTGCCTTTCATGGCCTTCAGTGTCAGTGGTGGCATGGTCTGTGGATATCGACCTGTCAACGTTGAGTTTGATGATTGACCTTGTGTGGCTATTTGTTTTCATTGTATTCTCCCTCTTCTTCTCTCTCTCTTCCCCCTCTTTCTTTTCTTTTCTAAATGATTCGGATATTAATGCCCACTAATCATGGGCAAGCCAGTGCAGAAAGAATTGAAATCTGTGTGGTTTATTAAAAACAAGCTTGGGAACATCTGTGGAGGGACAGTAGGATGACCCTTTGTGTTCTACTCTGAAGGTAGCTACAGAGCTGCAAACTGCAAGGAACACCACCGTAGTTCACAGGCATGATTATATATGCTGTGTTCACTCTTGCTTTGGGTAGATGGAAATGAGCATCTATTTACGGTGTGATTTCAGTTCTCTGTTTTGATCATAACATCTACTTCTGTGGGAGATCATCCTAGCAAATGGTGACCCTGTTGATGAAGTAAATAAAGGGGGTCACAGGTAGTGACAATATCCATGACATATATATATGTATACATATACATATATATGCTATATTTTCAAAATAATTCTCCTTAAATTTATGTTTAATGTCAATGTTTAAAAACCTGAGGAAATTTAATACCATTGTGAACAGTACAGTGATTAGGATATCCAAATTATGTAGAAAAGAGAAGAAAGAGGGGGAAGAAGGGGAGAAGAAAAAGGAGAGGAAGAAGAGAGGAGGAAGAATTCAATGAAAATAAGTAGCCACGAAAATAAACATAAAATAAGACAGATGGTTTGTCACATAGATGTAAATAAAACGGTCCAATTTAAATAGAGATGGCTGATGTCTGCTTAACTCTCTGATATTTGTGACAATTTTTAAAAGTGAAAGAAAAAAGTTGAACACCTAATGTAGAAAAAAGCACTTATGAACAAAATGAAATCATTTCTAAAAGACAAATAATTCTGTAATCAAAAGCAATAGATGCTAACAAGATATTACATTGATAAATCACATAATAATAAGTGTGTAATAACCCCATACCTTATTTCTGATTACGATACTAAACTAAAATAAAAGCACAGGAAATCTTACATACACATTTAAATACATATCCATTTATGTGAAATAAGTAAAACATTGCAAGAGTAAATAGTGAGGAACTATTTTTATTTATCCTCAGATAAAATAGAGATTTTATCAGTGCTTAATTTTAATTGAATATTATAAATTCATGCTTCCTACTCTTAATTGGGCTCTTTAAGCAGAAGTGATTTTCTTCGATTGGTTGTGTGCCAACTGTCTAAGTTGTGTCTGATAACGTAACTTCATTGTCACTTAGGAAAATATTGAAAATCATCAATAAAGAATTACTTTACATTTTTAGAATGTCACTTGTCACTTGTAACTTGTCTTCCTGTTGTTCATCAATTTGCTCTAGCGGGTGCCAGTAAAGTCACATTCATTGGGAATGAGGTCCATTTTTGTTACTGTTTTTGGCATATTGAATATATACACATATAAAATATCATGTATATGGTTGATGGTCTGACATATAAAAGACTGAGTCCCCTGGGATGAACCCAGAGCCATGGCAGAGCCTGTTAAGCTGCCTGTGGTGTATTTGATATGCCAAACATTTTTTAGGATATACCAGAATAATTCAGTTGAAATCCCCTTGACCCATCTTTTCTCCCTCTAAGATAGATGAAGTGTATCTTTCTATCCCTTTAAAAACCAACCACAATGTGTAAAAGAAGGGGAGAGAGAGAGAGAAAGAGAGAGAGAGAGAGAGAGAGAGAGAGAGAGAGAGAGAGGATACAAAGTGCGCAGGTGGCCATGGAGGCAGGCTGGGGGAGAGGGGGAGGATTACAGGGGACATTGGTGTTGGGAAATGGGCACTGGTGGAGGATGGGTGCTGGAACGCTGTATGACTGAAATCCAAACATGAACATCTTTGTAATTATGTGTCTCACGGTGGTTTAATAAAGAATAAAAAATTTTTAATAAAAATTTAAAAAGAACAACTCTCCACGCATTCAGTAAATTCTACTTCCTTTAGCTCTCTCCTTTGCACTCACTCTCAATTCCTCTTAGCTTCAACCCTCTAACATATCTGTTGTTTCTTTTTCATCAACTCTTCCATGTGTCAAGCCAATGTCTTCATTAAAGATTTCCCTTAGCCCTAGAGTTGTCCAATTTCCCAAACTTCCCGTGTCCACACTGTCTGGGTCCTGCCTTGTCTCCACATTCCCCCTCTGTGTGTCCTTGCCGCAGTTCATGCATGCGAGTCTCTCCGACCTGTGCACTTGATTTCAGCCCCACTCACGTGGCTTTGATCTGGCTCATTTCTGCACCTCCTTTAGGCAACAGCTTAAATAACATTCCCTTTCCAAAGGGAAATATGCTGTTATATGCCTTCCTAGCATATATGACTTTCGAACAGCATTTTTATTTCTTTACTCCGTATCTATATTTTTCACTATAATCGGGGGTCCAGGAGGGAAGAAATTTTAGATAAGATTGCTTAGGACTGGACATTCCTCTTCGCCCTGTTAAGTGGAGATAGCAATGGTGAAGCAAGAGCTTCCCAGAAGTGCTATTATTTCCTGCAGAGCAATTATTTTCTTCTTTGTACTTGGCGAATCATTGTACAGGTGCACCTTTATATCCTACTTTATGTTTTGTTTGGGTTCCGTTCCAGTACAGAATGTGTCTAAATTACTGGTTTCTTTTTCAGAGGTGCTATCCGGTGCATCTTTTTCAAACTCCTAATAGTCTCTTGACTTTCTGCTTTCATCGCTGAGGCCCTTGCACCTCCTGATGCCTTGCTTTCCAAAATTATAGGTCTGCAGTTGTGAAATAAAGATTACTGGAATGTGCTTTGTTTACTTTTTTCTTCAATTCCATGGTTTGTTATTGCCTTGAGTCCTTCTTCCTCCAAATCAGATTGTTTAGAGAATTTCTACTGACATCATTGACACTTCTTTCCCATCAGACATATTCCATCTCTCCCAATATCTCTTTGCTTAAATCAGGCCCTGTAATTTCTTAATTAAAACAATTTTTGGTTTTGGATTCACACCTGGGGTAGACATATCTCCCTCCTTCCCTTTTCGGTGGTGAAATCAGTCACTGCAACTTCTTTTATTTTTAAATTAAAAATTCTTTATTGGTTTTCCAGTCACATCCAGTGGTTCTCTGGGTTTACTCTTGGCAGGACTCAGGGAACCATATGCAGTGCTGAGAATTGAACCTGGGTAGTGATGTGCAAGGCAAGCTATAGTACCCTACCCTGTGTACTATAGCTTAGTACCCTACCCTGTGTACTATGGCTAAGTACCCTACCCTGTGTACTATAGCTTAGTACCCTACCCTGTGTACTATAGCTAAGTACCCTACCCTGTGTACTATAGCTTAGTACCCTACCCTGTGTACTATAGCTTAGTACCCTACCCTGTGTACTATAGCTTAGTACCCTACCCCTGTGTACTATGGCTTAGTACCCTACCCTGTGTACTATAGCTTAGTACCCTACCCTGTGTACTATAGCTTAGTACCCTACCCTGTGTACTATAGCTTAGTACCCTACCCTGTGTACTATGGCTTAGTACCCTACCCTGTGTACTATAGCTTAGTACCCTACCCTGTGTACTATAGCTTAGTACTCCTACCCTGTGTACTATAGCTTAGTACCCTACCCTGTGTACTATAGCTTAGTACCCTACCCTGTGTACTATGGCTCAGTACCCTACCCCTGTGTACCATAGCTTAGTACCCTACCCTGTGTACTATGGCTTAGTACCCTACCCTGTGTACTATGGCTTAGTACCCTACCCTGTGTACTATAGCTTAGTACCCTACCCTGTGTACTATAGCTTAGTACCCTACCCCTGTGAGCTGTAGCTTAGTACTCTACCCTTTGTGCTATAGCTTAGTACCCTACTGTGTGTACTATGGCTTAGTACCCTACCCTGTGTACTATAGCTTAGTACCCTACCCTGTGTACTGTAGCTTAGTACTCTACCATGTGTGCTATACCTTAGTACCCTACCCTGTGTACTATAGCTTAGTACCCTACCCAGTTTACTATAGCTTTGCACCACCCTCTTGATCAACAACCTTGGTCTCCTTTGTTTGTTTTTGGTCTATGCCAACAGTGTTCGGGCTTTCCTTACTCTGTGCTCAGGGTCACTCTTGGTGGACCCTATATGACTTGAGGACCATATAGTGTGCTGGGTCTCAAACCTGAGTCAAGCTGTGTGCAAGGCAGACATTTTACCTGATATACTACCTCTCTATCCCCTCCACCACCTTTTCAGCACAACCGATTTTAAATACTTTCTAAGCATAGCACTCTATGGTTTTCCAAACTTGTTGATTGCCTTTTTCCTTTGACTCTCATCTCTGCTCAGATAATGCATCTGTGAGGGTTCTACCACTGTCTTCTTCATTTAATTTGGTGGTAGTGCCATGTTTATTGTGAGAGTGATATTATGGTTTATATTTTCCTCTAAAATTGATAAATATATTTTCTTTTCAAGATATGGCATAGATGGAACTCATATCACTTTTATGCCAAATCTTGAAGTAAAAGAAGATAAGCTATCAGCTTTCACTCTAAAGTAGGCACTGTTCAAGTGCATCATTTCTAATCTCAGCCAGCCTAAGCAGTCATTATATAGGATAGGTTATTCTAATTCTTCTTACAGATGCAAGTACTCAACTGTAATTATTGGAATTAAGAGTCAATTTACTTATCTTATGTCAAATCCTATATTGTGTTGCAAATAAGTGTCACAAGTTTTACCCATAGGAACTAGTAGGAAAACATAAACCTACATAACTAGTAGGGTTATTTTGCTCATAGAATACTAATGAATTCAGTGTTTTTTCAATTAATTAATTGATATAAAAACAAAAGAAAGGTATAGAATTATAGTCAGTTTCAGAATATAATGATTCAGATCATTTAAGAGTAATCTAAGCAGTTTGAATATAAATCATGTCAGTTTTTTGTTTATTATTAATTTGTTATTCAGTTTAATTTATCATTTTCTTATATCTTTGAATCTATTCCTTTCAATCTTCTGAGTATTCATATTTCAAAGATGTCCAAGGGGAAGGAAGATTTTGCCAGTATTTTGGCAAATGCTTTACAAAACTGCTTTGCAAAATAAGGTTGAAATATCAATAAAAATTCACTTGAATGCTTGATTGAGCAAATCGATGAACAATGGAAAGACAAGTGATACAAGTGATCCTATGAAATAAATCCCTATGAGATTTCTGCTTCCCATAAAGGAAAAATCATGCACTTGTTCTGAAAATGTCATTATGTCTGTAATTTATCCACGTAATTACTTGCACTAAAACATCTTTCTGTTTTAAAATTTAACTTCTGGGGCTAGAGTGATAGTCCAGCGGGTAGGGCATTTGCCTTGCACGCAGCCGGCCTATGCTGGCCCGGGTTTGATCCGCGGCATCCCACATGGTCCCCTGAGCACTACCAGGAATAATTTCTGAGTGCAGAGCCAGGAGAAACCCCTGAGCATTGCCGGGTGTGACCCAAAAAAGCAAAAAAAAATTTTTTTAAATAAATTAATAAAATTTAATTTCTACTTTATGTGCCAGGTACTTTTTTTAGTGATAACTGTATGGTAAATATCTTAATAAATACTCAGAGAAAAGATGTTTTCTGAACTATTGTTTCTATAACTGGGATCATTTTCAAGATCACAACTGAGGGGCTGGATAGATAGTACAGACAGTATAGCAGGTAAGTTTTTATCTTGTTCACAATTCACTTGGTTTCACTCCCCAGCACTAAGAGTGGTCTCCTGAATCCAACAGGAGTGATCCATGAGCACAAAGCAAGGAGTAAGCTCTGAGCACAGCTAGGTGTGGTCCCCAAACAAACAAAGAGATTATAACTTAATTCAATATCAAATAAACAAAAAGTACCTTTTTTAATAATGGTTTTTGAGTGATTATGGAGAAAACGCAGCCTGATGCAATGGGAAATGTGTGTATGGCTTTGAAATGTTGAAAAAGCTGGATTCGGAAACTAGCTTTTAAAGTCACAGAATATCATTCCAGAATTCTCCATTTCTTCCTCTGAAAAATACAGTAAACAATGTCTAATTATGTCGAATTATTGCATTTGCGTTCAGAAGTATATGTAGGATGCTTCATACAGCATGTGTTTAGTAAGAGCTATTATTTTAAAAATTATGTAAATTAAGAATTAGAAAGCAGAAAGCACACTGTACCTTTTGTTTATAAAAATATTTTTGTTTGTACTCCTTGACATGTGCTTTATATTTTGATTGCCAGAACATGTCTTCTGCAAACCATTATAAAAATATTTCCAGCTGCTCTTAAACTGAAGCTCAAAAAAAAACATGGTTAAGTATATCAGAAATCAAACAGAGGATGTCACTACAAACCCTGTAGACATCAAAAGGATAAAAAGGGAATTTTACAAGCCATTCTACGTATACATATTTGACAGCTTAGTTCATAGGAGTTGCTTCTTCTTAAAACTAAGCTGTCACAAGTGTATTCAATATGAAAAAGACGTGTAGAAAGTAATATGACTGTTAAGTAATTTGTAAGTAAGTAAATTGAATTCATGATTTAACACTTTTTCACGAAAAGAAATTGGGGGCTGAGAATAGCTCAGAGGGATGGAGCACATACCTGGCCTGTGTGAGATGCTGTGTGATTCTACTGCCACTTGCCCCCTTGGCCCCATTGCCCAAGCACTACATGCCTCTGCAAGTCGCAGCAAAGGTAGCACTGAAGGCCCCTACATACTACTGGGTATAGCCTTGATGGCGCCACCAACAGACCTGACCACTGAACCATCCATCTACACAGCTAGGTTGTATATCACTGAGAGCGAGCCCAAACTCTGCTTGAAAGCCCTCTCTTAGGAAAAAATCTGCAGGTCCAACTTTTGCTGAATGGTTAGAAAAATATTTAAAGAAGGATTAATTCCAATGCTCAGCAATATTTTCCTAAAGCAGCAAAGCTAGTTTATTTTCTAGTTTCTTTTATAGAAGTTAATGTTCCTTTAGCAAAATCAGACAATACAAATAAGCTCCCTATAACAGAAACACACAGAGAAAAGGATAAACTACTGAGCAAAATTGCTCATGAATATAGAGAAAAATCTTAATAAAGTATTAATTATATAATTTGGCAACACATAAAGAATTATAGACGTGACCAAGTGAACTTTATTTTGGAAATGTTATAGATTTAATATTTTAAACAATTTAGGCATAAAATTACTAAGAAAAGTCCTCATGAGCGTATCTATTCAAGCCAATAAAGCATGAAACAAAATTCAATACCTATTCATGATTTAAAAAATTTTTTTTTAATTTTATTTTTATTATACCACTGTGGGATGTACAGTTACAAAGATGTTCATGTTGGGTTTAAATCATACAGTGTTCCAGCACTTATCCGCCACCGGTGCCCATTTCCCATCACCAATGTCCCCGATTCCCTCCTCCCTTCTCCTAGCCTGCCTCTATGGCAGGTTCTTTATTTCTTTCGCTTTCTCTCTCTCTCTCTCTCTCTCTCTCTCTCTCTCTCTCTCTCTCTCTCTCTTCCTTCGCTTCCACATTGTGGGTTACAATACATACATTAAGAGGTTGTCATGTGTATCTTTTTTCCTGTATGTAATGCTCAGTTTTAGGTTGGTATTAGCACTTTCGACAATTGTTAGCACACTGTTCCATTTTCTATCTTACCTAGCATGACAGGCACTTTCTCTTTCTCTCTTCCTATTAATAATTTTAATTCAAAAGAAAATAGAGTAGATTATTTAGCTGATTAAGATTTTCTCCAGAAATCTATCGATGACATTGTACTTAATGATACAATGTGAATGCTCTCATGCTATAAGATTGAGGACAAGGTAAAGATGTCTACCAGTCTTACTCAGCATAATTGCTTGAGGCTTTAACTATAATAAGAGAGAGAAAGATCTATATAAGAGAAAGAGAGAGAATTAGAAGGAATAAATAAAACTATTCCTATTCGCAGATCTATAATGGTTAATATACAAAATCTCAAGTAATCTATACAACATACTATAGGAAAAAATAAATATAAAAATATAAAATAAATGTAAACATTAATTTCTTTATATGAATGGGTATTTAACATTTGGACAGCAAAACTGAAAACATGATACTCTCTGTTATAACAGAAACAATAGAAATATAGAGATGTAACTCTAACAAAACATGCAGAAGACTTGTAAGATGCATAGTACAATGTTTGGTGAAAGAAATCACCTAAACAAGTGGAAGGACAATATTCATGAATTAGGAGTCTCATAATAACAATGTAATTTTCCCAAATTTCCCCTACATACAAGCTTAATGAAAGTCCTGGCTAAATAAGAAGAATAAATGTGGAAGAATCAGTGCACTCAGTTTTTTTTTTAATTTTTTATTTTTACAATTACAAAGATATACAATTATAAAGTTCATATTTGGGTTTTGGTCATACAGTGTTGCAGCACCCATCCCGCCACCAGTGCCCATCTCCCACCACCAATGTCCCCGGTTCCCTCCCCCTCCCCAGCCCTCCTCCATGGCAGGTTCTTTATTTCTTTCCATTTCTCTCTCTTTCTCTTTTCCTTCCCCTCCAGACTATGGATTACAGAACATACACTAAAGGGTTGTCATGTGTATCTTTTGCCTCTATTTAATGCTCAGTTCTAGGGTGGCATAAGTACCCTCAACAATTGTTAGCACACTGTTTCCATTTTCTGTCTTACCTAGCCTCTGACTCCCACACGTTTGTGATAATTTCCACCTTTGACAGGACCTCCTGATGTATGTTTCACTTGACCTTGGATATTGGTATCATAATATGTACCTATATATTTATGTTATGCAGATAAATGCAGTCATTCTGTATCTGTCTCTCTCCTTCTGGCTAATTTCGCTCAACATAATCTCCATGTCCATCCATTTGTAGGCAAATTTTATAACTTTATTTTTCCTAACAGCTGCATAGTATTCCATTGTGTAGATGTACCAAAGCTTTTTTATCCAGTCATCGATTTTCGGGCACTCTGGTTGCTTCCAGATTCTGGCTATTGTGAATAATGCTGCTATGAACATAAAAGTAGGGATGGTGTTTCCGCTGCGTATTTTTGGCTTCCCAGAGTAGATTCCCAGGAGTGGTATCGCTGGGTCAAATGGGAGTTCAATTTCTAGTCTTTGGAGGAATGTCCATATTGTTTTTTCAGAAAGGCTGTACCAGCCGGCATTCCCACCAACAATGGATGAGTGTCCCCTTTTCCCCACACCCACGCCAGCACTTGTTGTTCTTGTTCTTTTGAATATGTGCCAGTCTCTGTGGTGTAAAGTGGTATCTCATTGTTGTTTTGATTTGCATCTCTCTGATGATTAGTGATGATGAGCATTTTTTCATATGTTTTTTGGCCATTCGAATTTCTTCCTTGCTGAAGTTTCTGTTCATTTCTTCTCCCCATTTTTTGATGGGGTTGTTTGTTTTCTTCTTGTAAAGTTCTACCAGTGCCTGATACATCCTGGATATTAACCCCTTATCAGATGGGTATTGGGGAATATTCTTTCCCATTCTGTGGACTGCTTTTTGTATCTTAGTCACTGTTTCTTTTGAGGTGCAGAAGCTTTTTAGTTTCATGTAGTCCCATATGTTTATCTTTTCTTCTAGTTGCTTTGTTAGTGATGTTTCATCTTTGAAGATGCCTTTAGCTTCAATGTCATGGAGGATTTTTCCTATATTTTCTTCAATGTACTTTATGGATTCAAGTCTGATATTGAGATCTTTAATCCACTTTGATCTGATTTTTGTGCATGGTGTTAGACACAGGTCCAAATTCATTTTTTTACATGTCGCTGCCCAGTTTTCCCAACACCACTTATTGAAGAGGCTTTCCTTACTCCATTTTAGACTCGTTGCACCTTTATCAAAGATTAAATGATCATGTGTTTGAGGTTGGGTGTCAGGATACTCAATTCTATTCCATAGGTCCACGGGTCTGTTTTTATTCCAATACCATGCTGTTTTAATTACTACTGCCTTGTAGTACAGTTTGAAGTTGGGTAAGGT
This sequence comes from Cryptotis parvus, assembly GCA_021461705.1. Lineage (NCBI taxonomy): Eukaryota > Metazoa > Chordata > Mammalia > Eulipotyphla > Soricidae > Cryptotis > Cryptotis parvus. Next base: position 10,118 of record JAJIBD010015697.1, on the reverse strand, counting down.
GATGCCTCCCATCTTCTTTTTTCCGAGGATTGCTTTAGCTATCCTTGGGGGTTTATCAGTTCCATACAAATTTCAGGATTGTTTGGTCAATTTCTTTGAAGAATGTCATGGGTATCCTTATAGGGACTGCATTGAATCTGTACAGAGCTCTAGGGAGTATTACTATTTTGACAATGTTGATTCTCCCCATCCATGAGCAGGGAATATGTTTCCATTTCCTTGTGTCCTCTTTTATCTCTTAGAGCAGTGTCTTGTAGTTTTCTTCGTACAGGTCCTTTACACACTTGGGTAAGTTGATTCCTAGGTATTTGATTTTCTGTGGCACAATTGTGAATGGAATTGTTTCCCTTAATATCCCTTTCTTCTCTTTTGTTATTTGTATATAGGAAAGCCACCGACTTTTGCGTGTTGATTTTGTATCCTGCCACTCTACTATATGTGTCTATTGTTTCTAGGAGTGCACTCAGTTTTATGACTTTGACTTTGGGCCGAATAGTTTAACATGTAAAACACTAGCTTTGCACACTGAGAACCCAAGTTTCATTCCTAGTACTACATATAGTCTCCCAAGCACTGCTAAGAGTGATCCCTAAATACAGAGTCAGAAGTAAAACCCAAACACTGCTGAGTGGGGTCCCAAACAAACAAAAATATATAATTCATTTATTAAAATACATTTTAGGAATACATGTTTATACTGTAATAAATACATACACACCAGCACCACCAAAATTCTAGTGCTGTTATCAAATTGACTGCTCCCTCACATTTCATTTCCCAAAGCTTTTACCTCCTACCATATATTTTTAAATGGAATCACCATACTATAGCTCATTGATGAATCTGCTCATGATTGGGTTTCAGTCATATAGTGTTCAAACACTCACCCCTCTACCTGCGCACATTTTCTAACACCAATGTGCCCCGTTTCTCCCCACTCCCTTCCTAGCCTGCTTCTAAGTTAGGCACTTTTCTTCTCTCACTTTCTCTCTCATTTTGCAAATTGTGGTTTTGCAATACAGACACTGAAGGGTTATCATGAATATATGTCTGTTTACCTACTTTCAATACTCAGTACAAGCCTAGTGTTACTATTTCCTATTGCTATTGTCAAGCAGTTGTCAAAGTTTGTAAGTTGTTTTGGCGGTGCTTTGTTTTATATATTCTGAGTAAAACATCTGGCTTTTTTCTTTGTGACTTTTTTACTTATGAGCTCTGAAATTTTCATCTAAGTTGATGAAAATCTTAGGCGTTCATCTTTTTCATTTTCTAAAACTAGTATTCCATCGAATATATCATACCCTTATCCAGCTATCAGTCATAAGGCACTAGATTGTTTCCATGTTCTGACTTTTATGAAATGAGCCATAGTGAGCAAAGACCCTATTTTCCTTTCCAAATTAGTGTCTTCACGTTCTTTGGATAAATAGCTAGATATGCAAAGGTGGGTAGGGGGAACAAGCAAAAATTAACAAGTGGACTGTTTATTTTCAAACAAAATCGAAAGTTGCTTGCAGTAAAAGAAACTATCATCAAAACTAAAAGATACTCTTTAATTGGGAGATGCTTGTTCACCTCATTTCCAGCAAAACGTTGATATCCAAGATATTTAATGAACTCAACAACTCAGTGACAAGAGCACACATAATCAAGTCAAAAGATGGACAGAGGATCTGAGCATCTAAATAGATGCTCACCAAGGAAGACATATAGCTAATAGGCACATGGAAAAAATTCATCAATCCTTACTATAATTAGGAAAATGTGAATCAAAAGCAATTAAATATCACCTCACACCTATGGAGTGTCCTGTTTTAAAAACGCAAAAAAGCAAGTGTTGATGAGGTTGTAGAGAAAAAATGTATCTTTTTATATTGTTAGTGAGAATTAAAATGAAGCAGCTTCTATGTAAAAAACTATGGAGTTTTCTCAAAAATTAAAAATAGCATGGTAACAGAATCTTTTTTCTTATAGGTACAGTACTAAAAGAAGTGTCATATATTTAGCAAAGAGAAAGACATGCATCAATGAATGGAATAGAATAAAGTATCTAGAAATAACCCCACATAATTATGCCCAACAAGTATTTGATAAAGAATCACAAGTAGCTCAGTGGAGGAAAGATGGTCTTTCAATAAGTGGTGCAGAAGCCACTGGATGCTAAATGAATCTTGGCACGAGTATAATACCGTATGTAATACCTTATGTAAATAATTATCCTAGCCTAAAGATAATTGACTTGTATGTAAAATACAAAGCTTTATATGAAATGATAAAAATAATACTGACAGAAAATATTCAGGAGCCACATCTAGACTAATAATTCTGATACCAGACATCAGAAACATAATCTATAAGAGGAAACATGGATTAAATGTGAGTCAAATTTTAAGTATGTTTACTGTATAAAAATAATTAGTTAAAAGATAAGTACAGGCCCAAGACAATGCCAGTGAAGAGCTAGCATGTAGAACCAATAAAAAAGGACTCAAAAGCCAAACAGTCCGATTATAGAAAGCGGGTAACGTATAAAGAAACTTCACTGTAGGATATACAGATGGCATTTAAGATAGAAAAAAAATAAAAAACCATAATGCATGTGAGCAAACACATAACAGGCTAGCTAAAATGAGTGACAATATCAAATTCTGGCAAGGTTAAAGAGAAGTTCATATATTGTTTGTGGAAATAAAAATGCTACAGAAATCTTGGAAGGAGTTTGGAAGTTCTTTTTTTTTTTTTTTAATTTTATTTTCCCCCAAATATCATTACACCATTTTAGACATACAATTGAAAGATGCTCATGTAGAGTTTTGGATCCACAGTGTTCCAACACCCATCCCTCCACCCAAACCCATTACCATCACATGTCCCCACCTCCCTCCCCCTCCGCACCCAACCCCCGCGTTCTGTATTCATTCCTTTTCTCTATATCTCCTTCCGACAAACTTTCCTGCTTCGTGGATACAGTCTAATGCATTACTGTTTCACTATTTTAGTGGAGCCGCGGCGGTGGTGGTTGTGTGGGGGTTTATTGCTCGGCCCAAGCGGGCCCCCTGGGTCACGTCGGGCCGCCGGGGCCAGCTCCGGGCTTGCTACTGGTCCGGGGTTGGCGGGTCCCCAGGCCGGCATGGGGAGGGGGAGTGGCCCTGCTCCTCTGGAATCCAGTGTCCTCTGGGCGCCTCCTGGGCTCGAACTGGTTGTGTGGTCGTTTCGGGATGGTGGTGTATGGGCGGTTTCTCTGGCTGCTCGGGCCCCCAGGCGTGGGCCACCCCAAAACCCTCTGCCCTCCTGGGTCCCACTGGGCTCGGCCGGCAGTCCCAGCCGTGCTTGCATACTGGTTCGGTTGGAAGTTCTTAAGACACTCAAAGGTACCAAAGAAATAAAAGTGCTCATGAGGTTCTTCAAAGAAATTGACCAAACACTTAGGAAATTTGTATGGAATAATAAACCCCCCACGGATAGCTAAAGCAATCCTTGGGAAAAAGAAGATGGGAGGCATCACCTTTCCCAACTTCAATTTGTACTACAAAGCAGTAGTAATTAAAATGGCATGGTATTGGAATAAAGACAGATCTGTCAGTGAACTAAATATCCTGACACACATTCACAAACATACAAATACTTAATTTTCGATAGAGGAGCAAAAAAGTATTAAGTGGAGCAAAGAAAGTCTCTTCAACGAATGGTGCTGGGAAAACTGGGCAGCTACATATAAATAAATGAACTTAGACCTCTTTCTAATGCCCAGCACAAAAAGTCAGGCCAAAATGGATTAAAGATCTCAACATCAGACCTGAGTCTTTAAGGTACATTGAAGAAAACATAGGCAAAACCCTCTATGACATTGAAGCTAAAGGCATCTTCAAAGACAAAAACACCACTGACAAAGCAAATGGAAGCAAAGATAAACATATAGGATTATATGAAACTGAAAAGCTTCTGCACCTCAAAAGAAATGGTGATCAGGATACAAAGACAGCCCACAGAATGGGAAAGAATTATCAACCAATGCCCATTTGATAAGGATTTTATATCAAAGATATACAAGACACTGGTAGAACTTTTTAAGAAAAAAAGATAAGAAATGGGAAGAAGAACAGAAATTTCTTCAAAGAAGAAATTCAAATAGCCAAAAGGCATATGAAAAAGTGCTCTTCATTATTAATCATCAGGAGGTGCAAATCAAAACAACAATGAGGTATCATCTCACACCACATCCAAAACATCAAGAACAACCAGTGTTGGCACGGATGCAGGGATAAAGGAGCTCTCATCCATTGTTGGTGGGAATGTCGACTGGAACAGCCTTTCTAGAAAACAATATGGGCATTCCTCCAAAAAACTAGAAATTGTGCTCCCATTTGACCCAGCAATACCACTCCTGGTAATAGACTCTGGAGACCCAAAACCACACAACAGAAACACCATCTGCACTTCTATATTCTTAGCAGCACTAGTCACAATAGCCAGAATCTGGAAACAACCAGAGTGCCCGAGAACAGATGGCTGGATAAAGAAACTTTGTATATCTACACAATGGAAGACTATATAGCTATCAGGAAAATGAAGTCATGAAATTTACCTACAAATGGATGGGCATGGAGATTATCATGCTGGGTGAAATTTGTCAGAAGGCAAAGGACATATATAGAATGACAGTGTTTATTTGTGGATATAAATATATACCAGTGTTCTACTAATTGTTGGAAACAGTAATGCCAGACTAGAACTGAACATTGAATGTAGGCAAAGGATTCATAATCCCAAAGGATGATAATCCCAAAATGTACGTAGCGCTAGCCACAATGTATAAGAGAAAAGAGGGAGGGACAGAGAGAGAGAGAGAGAGAGAGAGAGAGAGAGAGAGAGAGGAGGCAAAGATCCCACCCCATTGGAGGGGATGGAATCTAGGGACACTGGTGGTGGGAAATGGGCACTGGTGAGCGAATGGATGCTGGAACACTGTATGACTGAAACCCAGTCATGAACATCTTTGTAACTATATAACTAACAGTGGTATAATAAAATAAAATCTAAAAAATAAATATATAAAAAAAGTGTGCAAGAGGAACTAGAAACACATCCTCTGCTCATAGATTGGGAGGTTTAATATCATTAAAGTGACTACTCCCAAAAGCATCAGTCAGATTCAATGCAGTCCCAATAAGGATACTCATGTTATTTCTTCAAAGAAATAGATTGAACACTCCTGAAATTCATATTGAACAGTAACCATCCCTCCTCCCCTTGAAAAGATAATGTGGTACTTGGGAAAATGAAGATGGAGGCATCACAAGATGTCATTTTCTCAACGCCGCACTATACCTCAAAGTAGTAATAATTAAAACAGCATGGTACTAAAATAGAGAGAGCCTTAGACCAGTGGTATAGAGTTTATCATCTTGAGACAGGACCTCAGGTAAATGATCAGTTCATCTTTGATAGATGATAAAAAGAATATGAAGTGGAGCAGGGTAACTATTTGTTACCTCTTGAACAAATAGTGCTGGAAAATTGGTCAGTTTTGTTTCACAGATATGTGTGAAACAAAACAAAATCCCAAAATTCAGACCTCTTTCTAATACCATGAACAAAAGTCAAATCAAAATGAATCTCAGCATTATGCTTGGATCCATAAGATACATAGAAGAAAACATGAGCCGAACTCTCCATGACATTGAAGCTAAAAAGCATCTTCACAGATTTTGAGCACCAGCAAAAGGAAGCAAAGATAAATGGTATTACCTTAAACTGAGAAGCCTCTGCACTGCAAGAGGAAATGAAAATCAGGATACAAAGAGAGAGTCCACAACAGGAAAATTTACACAGTGCCCACTCGAGCAAATTGATGAACAATGGGAAGACAGTGATACAGTGATACAAGAGTATTCCACCTGTACGGCAGCGTCTGCCAAACTACCCGTGTCATATTTGATATGCCAAATCACGATCACGATCACGATCTTCCCGTTAATCATCTATTTGCTAGAGCGGCACCAGTATATCTCAATATGTCCTGTCACATGCTGTAGAGCCAAGGGCACGGCTTGGTACAGGAACATAAAGAGCCTCAAACCATTATATTAGGTCATGAGAATGATCTAATATAATTGTTACTGGCATTTGGCATATCAAATACAACACGAGCAGCTTGCTAGGCGCCGTCGGGAGGCATACTCTATAAAAACCTCCAAATAAAGCCTTTATTGATGAACCGTGGCGAGCGCGCTCAAGCTGTGATGGCTGGTCGGCTGGGTGGAGTTCTGATGAGAGGGAAGTCAATGTCGAAAATGGCGGCGCCCATGGAGTGGGTGGGGGTCGTCTGGCTTGTTGTGAGGTTCTGCCGGGTGGTGGGCCAAGGCTGGAACCCACCATGCCCCCCGCGCCTCATGAATGGCTGGGCGGGAGAGCAAGGAACCGCTCTGCCCCATGTCTGAGAGTCTCTGGACCAGCATACCTGGGCCGGATTGAGGAAGAAACTGCTCCAGGGTGGGTGTCGATGATCTGGGCTGTGATGGGCTGGTCGGCTGGGTGGAGTTCTGATGAGAGGGGAAGTCCAATGTGGAAAATGGCGGCGCCCATGGAGTGGGTGGGGGTCGTCTGGCTTGTTGTGAGGTTCTGCCGGGGTGGTGGGCCAAGGCTGGAACCCACCATGCCTCCCGCTGCCTCATGAACGGCTGGGCACAGGGAGACAAGGAACCGCTCTGCCCCATGTCTGAGAGTCTCTGGACCAGCATACCTGGGCCGGATTGAGGAAGAAACTGCTCCAGGGTGGGTGTCGATGATCCGGGCTGTGATGGGCTGGTCGGCTGGGTGGAGTTCTGATGAGAGGGAAGTCAATGTGGAAAATCGATATGCCAAATACCAGTAACAATTATAGACCTCATTCCCATGACCTGATGGAATGGTTTGAGGCTCTTTATGTTCCTGGAGCAGGTAGATGCCCTCGGGCTATCTCGCATATGACAGGACATATGGAGATATTACTGGTGCCCACTTGAGCCAATCGATGATCTATGGGAAGACAGTGACACAGTGATACCCATCTGATAAAGGATTCACACACATATGTGTATATATATAAATATATACATATATATACATATATATGTATACATTACTGTTGAATCTGTATAACTAAAACATCCAATCCTAACCAAAATAGAGAAGAGATGAATGGAAACTTCCTCAAATAAATAAATACAAATGGTTGAAGGGCACATGGAAAATGTGCTACGTCATTAATCTTCGGGGAGATGCTATCAAAAATCACAGTGAGATATTATCTCATGACACAGACTGTCACACATCATAAAGACCAACCAGTGCTAGCATGGATGTGGAAAGAAAAGGACTCTCATTCTTTGCTGGTGGGAATGCTGATTGGTTCATATTTTTTGGGAAAACAATATAGACATGCTTCAACAAGCTAGAAATAGGGCACCTATATGATTCATCAATGCCACACCTGGTGTTATAGCCTAAGGGTCCAAGAACAGTGCAGAAAAGCTTGTTGCGCTTCTATATGGTCATTACAGCCCTATTCACAATGTGCAGCATCTTGAAACAACCGGCGTGCTTTTATAACCAATGATAAAAATGAGTGTAGTTATTCTATGTCTACCCCTCTTCCTCTGCCATTTCACTCAACTGAAAAAAAGAAACTATGGCACATTTTACAGTGGCATACCATGCAGCTATGTGGAAAAATGAAATCAATAAAATTGGTAGAAAGCCTGCCACAAGTGAGGGGGACTGCTGTTAGGATAGAGCAGGGACCACTATGACAATGATGGTTGGAGATGATAACTCTGGACAAGAACTTCATGCTGAAAGGTGGTAAAATGATGTGTATAATGACTTTTCAGTAACGAAATTGCACACCACAGTGTCTAAACAGGGAGGGAGGGAGAGAGAGAGAAACAGAGAAAGAGAGAAGGAGAAGAACGGAGGAGAAGGGAAGGAGAAGGAGGAGGAAGAAGGAGAAGGAGGAGAAAGAGAAGGAGAAGGAAGAGGAAGAAGAAAAAGAATGTGTCTGCCACAGAAACAGTCTGCAGTGGGGTTTGGCTTGGCGGGCAGAAAGGAAATAGGGACATAGGTGGTGGGAAATGTGCACTGGTAAAGGGACGGGTGTTGGACATTGTATGACTAAAACCCAGTCATGAACTGCTTTGGAACTGTGCATCTCACTCACAGTGATTCAATAAAAATTTTTTAATGTTACAGCAACTTTGGAAAACAGATTGGAAATTTCTTAAAACACTCAACATACCAAACCACCCAACATTTGCCCTCCTGGGAATGTATCCCAGTTATGTGAAAACTTATGTTCCCCCCAAAACCTGTACAGAAACATATATAGCAGGATTATTCAAGATAGCTGAGCTGGAAACTTCCCAGATGTCCTCCGATGGGTGAATGGTTAAACAAGCTAAGGAACAGCCAGACCATTGAATGCTACCCAACATTGCAAGGAACAAGCTATTAATACACAAAACAGCTTGAATAAATCTCCATAGAGTTATATGTTGTATCAGAAAAGCCAATTTGAAAGTTTATATACTATGTAATTCTATTTATATACATTCTTGATATGACAAAATTCTAAAAATAAAGAACCTACTAGTGGTTGCCAGGCCTAGAGAGATGGAGCAACAAGAGAGAGTAGGTATGGCTATAAAAGATAAACTGAGGGATGCTTATAGGGTAGAAACCTTGTGTCTTTATCAATATCAATATTCTGAGTGCGGAGTGCATATCAATTCTGTGTCCATATCCGTATTCTGGGTGTGTAGTTGTATTATAGCTTTGTAAGATTTACCTTTGATGAAAACAAGGAAAAATGCCTATGAGTTCTCTGTTTTTTCACCTGGCATTATTCAGCGGTTACTCCTGGCTGTACTTGCAAACCGTATGATGTTAGGGATCACAGCTAGGGCTTCTGCATGTGATCTCGCCCCTTTGGGCCATCTTTCCATATTGTCTGTATTATTTAGAGCAACCCACACATCATGCGGTCAGTCATTCTCAACATTCAGACTCCATAGTTGCTCAGAGCTCCATCCAAGCGAAAACCTGATCTTTCCCCTATAAGTTTCATCAGTAAATGCTTGAGATGAGAGTCTTTCTACTGATAGTATACCACCTACATGGCAGAGTCTGGCAAGCTACTCATGTTTTATTTGTTATGCCAAAAACTAGTAACAATTATGGACCTCAATTCCATGACCTGAAGAATGGTTTGAGGCTCTTCCTATCCCTGGAGCAAGCAGATGCCCTTGAGCTACACTTGCTTGTGGCAGGACATATGGAGATGTTACTGGTGCCCGCTCCAGCATATCGATGAACAACGGGAAGACAGTGATACAGTGATACAGTGATTTCATACCACTACCAGTGGGTCCTCAGTGATTTCAAAATAAATAATTTAGTCAAAAATTAAGTTGTAGAAAAAAAATCAGTATGCACTTTTATTCATAAACTGTCTTTCTTTCACCCACACAGTGATATGAACTTCCTATTTTGGTTCCTCAGAGCATAACTTATTTAATCCTTTGCATAATTACTTCCTGCTGTGCTTAAACTGGAATAAATAATTTCAGATTATTTTTTTAAGAAACTAAATGTAGGAAATGAAGCTGCTCATATTTTAAATTTGGACATATTTGAATATGACATGAGCATCTTTAAAATATTAATGCAGGCATGTTGCAAATGTCTAATTCAAAAATATTTTTGCAAATAGACATGCTTGTTTTAATGCTGGGAAAAGCTTCTCTGAAAGCAGCATTGTGCTTGACAGGTCACCAGGTGCTCAGTTTCTACCATATAACTGCGTCCCAAAACTGCTGAACACTTTCATCAAAAACTGAGTATAAATCAAAACTTTTCTTACTCTCATCTGGATATACAAAATATTTTCCTAATTAGGCTTGAATAATTTTGTGACAGAGCTAATTCATGGGAAGAAATACGGGGTTCCGGATCTTCGATTTTGAAACTTCATATTTGATTATATGTGTGTGTGTGTGTGTGTGTGTGAAATAGTATAATTATGCAGTTTTACTGTTTGTCTGTAACAGGATTGATGGCGATTTACAAGTAAGACAAGTAGA
>JAJIBD010015696.1:0-28003 GCA_021461705.1 Cryptotis parvus | reverse complement strand
CTTCGTTCCTTCCTGATTTATGGCTTGGTTATTCTGCTTGATCTCCAGCAGACTTCATAGATTCTTAGATTCCTCCTGTCCTCCCCATCCACCACTCCGGACTCTCTCTCTCTCTCTCTCTCTCTCTCTCTCTCTCTCTCTCTCTCTCTCTCTCTCTCCCCCCATCCTTTTTTTCACTTCTGAAGCTCTTTTTTCCATTCTCCGACAGTTGCCAGGCTCCCATGTCCAAACACATCTCAGCTCTGGCATCCACCTAACCCTGACTAAGTGGACTCCGCCCGCCTGGGCTCTGAAGGCCCATCCCTGCACATGTCCTCATGAGCCCTCTCTCTCCCAGGTGCTCCTGGCTTCGGTGCTCTGCTTCATCTCTTCCCTGGACACGAGATACAACGTGCAGATCGTGGGGCTGCTTCCTGGAGGGTAAAGAGAGTAAAGCCGTGGCATTCTTCCTCCCCGCCCCACCCAGCCTGTCCACTCCGCAGTCTCCCTTAGCGCCAACCTCACTGGAGCTTCTCTCCTCAGCTTCCCTCAGCCCCTCCTCCCCAACCTGGTCGAGCTGCCCAGGATTTTGGCTGACTCTCTGCCCCTGGCACTGGTGACTTTTGCGTATCCACCTCCCTGGCCTCCATCTACGCCGACAAGTATAGCTACAATATCGACTCTAACCAGGTGGGTGTTGGACCAAGTACCCCCAAGCTCCCGGGGGCCAGCCCTTCGCCTGACCTCCCAGCTCTTATCTCTCTGCGTTCCCCAGGAGCTCTTGGCACACGGTGTGTCCAACCTCGTCTCCTCTCCCTTTTCTCTTGCTTTCCCAACTCAGCCACACTGGCTACGACCAGTCTGCTGGTGGACCGCGGGGGGAACACACAGGTAAAGATGGCGCCTGCATGGAGGAGGAGGAGGGCGACACCTGGGCGAAGGCGGTGGTGGACGTAGGCGGCCTTGTTGGGTGTTGGAGAGAACGGACCCCCTGGGGACAGTGAGGGGATGGGGATGGGGGGGCCCGAAACAGGAGAGATGAGGATGACCAAGCTTACGTGTGGTGGCTCGCTCTACAGCGCCTCGGAAGTTGAGGCCCCTCATGTGAAGTCCAGACTGAAAACGCTGCTCAGCTGGAGGAGCTTTGAGAGAAAATTTGGGCTTTCCTATACTCATGGGGACGTTTACTTAAAACAAAAACCCACCTATTCATCTCCCCTACATATATATATATATATATATATATATATATATACATTTATTATATAATAGATATGTATATTTTTACGGGCTGGCCTTGAAGCATGTGGTTAACCTGGCTTTTAGGGTAATCTCACTGTGGTGTTTTAGATGGAGGCGGGCTACAATTAGGGAAGTTGAGTTAGATCTCGGGAGTCCTGTGGGACGAGCATTTAACTGGCTGAGACCAAAGGTAGGTGCCAGCTGTAGAGTATCTGAAGGGGCCGGAGGGATGAGGAACATGAGTGTCGGTGGGCGTCAGGAAGGGCGGGTCGCAGGGAGCAAGCAGCCGAGCCGTCCTTGTGGGACATGGGCCCCTCAGAGCAGTCAGAATGCCCTCCCTCTGGACTCCTGACCCTTCCTCCCTCCAGCTGGCGGGCTCTTCTCCTGCATTGTGGTCCTCTCGGTTCTGCTGTGGCTGGGGCCCTTCTTCTACTACTTGCCTAAGGTAAGGGAGCAGGAGAGGCATGTGCACGCATGCAGGCAGGGACGGCTGTATTCCAGAACTTTCCAGGGGTCAGCCCACCTCCTCTGTTCCCAGGCTGTCCTGGCCTGCATCAACATCTCCAGTATGCGCCAGATGTTCTTCCAGATGCAAGAGCTTCCACAGCTGTGGCGCATTAGCCGCGTGGACTTCGTGGAGCAATGGCTGCACCCCACCCCACAGAATGCCCTCCCATGTCCGGCTCCCTCCTGCTCCTAAATCGTGTTCCCTTCCCCGAAACATGCACCCCTCCAGGTACCTTTATTCGGAGACTCAGGTGGAGGGGGATGACCCCCTCAGACCTGCCTATTGTGACGGCACCTGTAAGATCATTGCGGCCGGTGCAGTCCCCTGGGGGGTCAGTTCTCAGTCCCTGCCTCCTGCCACTCCTCCTTTTCCTGCACCCCACGGCTTGTCTGGACCCCCAAGCCCCTTCCGCGCCTTGCTTCTGAACTTTCCCCTCCCACCCATGTCCTGCAGGTTGTGTGGATGGTCACGTGGGTGGCCGTCGTGACTCTGAGTGTGGACCTGGGCCTGGCCGTGGGTGTTGTCTTCTCTATGATGACTGTGGTCTGCCGCACCCAGAGGTGGGAGATGGCTGGGTGGGGAGTCTTCAGCCAGCCTGGGCTGCCATCTGACCCCGGCTTCTCACCCAGGGTGCAGTGTCAGGCACTTGGACGGGCTGAGGGGACGGAGCTGTACAGGCCCCTGAGAGAGAGTCATAAGGTGGGTGGTCAAGCAACGGGAAGGACGGGGAGCCCAGGTAGGCCGCCTCTGACCCTCTGACCCCCTCAGCTCCTGCAGGTTCCTGGGCTCTACGTCCTCAGTTACCCGGCCCCTCTCTACTTTGGGACCCGGGGGCAGTTCCGTCGCTTCCTTGAGTGGCATCTGGGGCTGGGAGATGGAGGCCAGGTAAGGACTCGGCCTGCGGGAAGGAAGGCGCCTTCTGAAGGGGGCTCTTGATGGCCCAGTTCATGCTTGTTTGTGGCCCTTTCTTACTCACAGAAGACAGGTGACCCAGCTGAGGCAGGTGAGATGGGCTGGCATGGCGCGCCCTCCTCGGGCACCGCCAGGGGGCGTCTGGGTACTGCTGCCTTCTCCTGCCCTAGTTGCTGAGCCTGTCAGAGCAGTGGTTCTAGACTGCAGCGGGGTCACTTTCGCAGATGCTGCTGGGGCCCGAGAAGTGGGGCAGGTGAGGGGAGGGGAAGTGGCAGAGGATGGCCCCCTTACTGTCGCATGCGTCCTTTCTGATCATGGGCACCCTTCCCACACCTGCAGCTGGCGGTCGTTGCCAAGATGCGGGGATCCACCTCCTCCTGGCCCAGTGTAATGGTGAGAGGACCCCTGGTCTCGGGCCTTGGGTGGGGTCTTCGTGGGGGGGCATCACAGTGTGGACTTAGAGCTGAGAACCTGCCGCCTCTTCATGCAGCCTCGTTGCTGGGGACACTGACTCAGGCTGGACTCGGGGACAGAGTGACCCCTGAACAATTGTTTGTGAGTGTGCAAGATGCGGCTGCCCACGCCTTGGAGACACTGGTGAGGGGGCAGTAGCCACAGGTGTGGATGCCGATGCAGGGCTGTGTGGGTGCGTGCAGGCCCATGGATAGGGCAGGGGGCTAGGAGGACGATGAGGGAGGGGTGAGAAAGAGAACAGGTGAAGAAATGAGCTGGTTTAAGACTCCTTCTGGGGGCCGGAGCGATAGCACAGCGGGTAGGGCCTTTGTCTTACACACAGCTCACCCGGATTCGATCCCGGGCATCCCATATGTTCCCCTGAGCACCACCAGGAGTAATTCCTGAGCGCAGAGCCAGGAGTAACCCCTAAACATTGCCAGGCATGACCCAAAAAGAAAAAAAAACGATTCCATCAGGGAGGGCTGGGGCGGGGCTTGATTTGCGCAGCCCACCCCAGTTCAATCCTCAGCATCCCATATGGTCCTCCAAGCCTGCCAAGAGGCTCGCTGAGTGCAGAGCCAGGAGCAGCCTCCGAGCACTGTCGGGCGTGTCCCCTCTTCCCCAAGAGACTCGCTGAGTGCAGGGCCAGGAGCAGCCTCCGAGCACTGTCGGGCGCCGCCCCCTCTCCCCCCAAGAGACTCGCTGAGTGCAGAGCCAGGAGCAGCCTCCCGAGCACTGTCGGGCGTGTCCCCTCTCCCCCAAGAGGCTCGCTGAGTGCAGAGCCAGGAGCAGCCTCTGAGCACTGTCGGGCGTGTCCCCTCTCCCCCAAGAGGCTCGCTGAGTGCAGAGCCAGGAGCAGCCTCCGGAGCACTGTCGGGCGCGGCCCCTCTAGAGACTCGCTGAGTGCAGAGCCAGGGAGCAGCCTTCGAGCACTGTCGGGCGTGTCCCCTCTAGAGACTCGCTGAGTGCAGAGCCAGGAGCAGCCTCTGAGCACTGTCGGGCGGCCGCCCCTCTCCCCCCAAGAGACTCGATCAGGGAACTGGGTCTTGCTCTGGGCAGAGCGCTGGGAACTCCGCCCAGTGGCGATGGCGCCCATCCAAGGCCTGTTGAATATCGGACACAGAGAGGCGCGCCCGATATTTGACATCTCTCTTCCTCCCCAGGAGCTCGCAGGCCCAAAGACATGCACTGTGTGACCGTCAGGGCCCTCGGAGTGGGCAGGCCCCCAGTCCCCAGCCCCTGACATCATGTACCTAATAAAACGAAGTTGAGAACCTCGGGGTTGGTGACGTGAGTGTCTGCCCCTTCCACCATGCCACAGCATTGCAGAGACACACGGGAAATGGCTTTCACCTGTGTTCACCAGTCCCCACCCCAGCTCACAAACCCCCAGTGCCCTCCGTGGGGCGGGGGGCTGGAGCCGGCTGGAGTCCTGGACCCAGACACGGGCACAGCCCAGGGAACACATGTTGGGGACTCTCTAGCCCTCAGTCCCAAGGGGTTGAGAGGAGAGTGTTTCCATGTTGGGTTCTTAGAGTCCCCTGGGCTCTTTGGCACTTGAAAGTGGCCCCCCACTTCCTGCCCCATGAGAAAGGGGTTGGGGGAGCTTGGCACTGGCTGTGGGCAGCATGGCTCCGTCCTGCCTCTGGCGCTCACACGAAGGGGAGTGCGCCAGGACAAGCCCCTCTTTGGGGACAGTGGTGGTGGTGGGACTCAGGGCTTGGGGCCAGTCGGTTGGTGGTGGGGTTGCTGGAAAGTCCTGGCAGGGACAGAGAAGCAGGCCCAGCCTGACGTTTGCAAGGCTCCGGTGTCCTCGGCCCGTCACTCGGGCCGTTACGCACTGTAGCCGGTGCTTGAAGAAGAGCAGGCGGTGTTTGGCCATGTAGCTTTCGTCCAGTGATGCTGGGTACCGGTACCAAAGTAAGTATTGGCCCCGCATCCTTTGAGGACCAAGGCAGCTTCACCTTGGAGGCATGGTCCACAACCACATCTGAACAGGATCCCACCCGAAGGGAGCCAAGTCCATCCAGAAAGAACTCTAGGGGCAGAGAGAAAACAGACCAAAAGGTCACCAGGGCGCAGAGGCCGGCCCTCAGGAGCGCTGCCATAGGGGCGCTAGTGGTGCACGTGCAGACTGCGTGTCTAAGACCCTTGGACGTGGCCTTAGTTTTACAAGAGTCTTGGTTTTTCTCGTGTATATAATGGAATCAGTATATTTACCATGTGCTTTGAAAATGGATCCCACCCCTGCGCACCAGAGGTTCAGTAAGTGCACGAGGCTACACCGAACGTATCAGGGGAGCTGAGGGGCGGGTGGCCAGGACAGAGACCCGGAGTCAAGCAGGATCCAGGAGCTATGTGGAGGGTGAAGGTCTGAACAGTGCGTGGGGGAGGGGAGCGTGAGCCCCACCCCTTTCCGGAGCCTGAGTTTGGTAAATCTTGGACAGAAGCACTCTGGGGCGCGGGTGGCCGCCGTGGGTGGGCGGCAGGAGGACGCGGCGCCCAGCGTCTTGCAGCAGGCGCGCGTGGCCCGGGCCGGGAGGGGCGCCACTCACCCAGGTGCGCCACTCGGCGGAGGCGCGGGTCGAAGCCGACCTCCCGCACCTTGTCGGTGCGCGCCAGGAAGAAGTTGACCACGCCGTCCGTGACCACGCAGCCGGGGAAGCCCACGAGCCTCGTGGTGGTAGCCGCGTTTTTGCCGGAAGCAGTTCCCTCGGCCAGGCGCGCCGGCCTCCACGCTCAGCAGCTGCCGGTAAGTGGTGGCGAAGCCCGAGATCTCGCGCACCGCGCCCCCCGACCTGCCGAGCCGGAGGCCTGATGGTCCAGGAGGGCGAACCCCAGGCCCGGCCTCCGACCTCCCGCTCTCGCCCCGCTGTCCCGCGACCTCCTCCCCACACTCCTCGCGGCCGCTCCCCACCAGGTCCAGGGGCGTCCGCTCCAGCACTTCCACCAGCTTCTCCAAGCGCGTACGCGCTGTGAAAATGAAGTCGTCGTCCACCCACAGCACGTACTTGGTGGCCACTTGGGACACGGCTAGGTTCCGGCCTGCGAACCAGCCCTGGGGGGAGGGTATGTATGGTTGGGTGGGCGGGGCAGCAGAGAAAGCCCCTGCCCCTCTCCTCTCTCCCTCCTTTCCCTTCCCTTCCTTTCAGCCTGCCTGAGCCTTCCACAAACTTCTGTCTGCTCATGACTGGCAGGGAACGAGGTGGTGATTGTCGGCGGCGCTCAAGGGTTACCCCCGGCTCTGTGCTTGGGAGTCACTCTTGGCGGCCTGGGAGGGGGAAACAGGACGCTGGGCTCCAGCCCCCGGTTGGCTGATGCTCAGCCTCCTCCCTGCTGCCTCCCTCTGCCTCCCCACCGTGTGTCGATCTGTCTGTCTGTCTGTCTGTCTTATTTTTTTTTTTTGGGTCACACCCGGCGACGCTCAGGGGTTACTCCTGGCTCTTTGCTCAGGAATTACTCCTGGCACTATTACTATTACTAGGGGACCATATGGGGATGCCCGGGATCGAACCTGGTCGGCCACGTGCCGCCCTACCCGCTGTGCTGTCGCTGCGGCCCCATCTGTCTGTCTTGGAATGCAATTTGTTCACGTGTGCATTCAAAAAAGGATTAACTCTTGACACCCACTAAATGCTAATTGCCATTAAAGAAGGTGGCAGACTTGAGTCTGCTCGCGACCATCCCTGGGCACTCCCCAGTCTGGCAGGCACGGGTTGATTTTGAGCCTTGGGTCCTCTCTCCTGGGGAGAGGACGAGGACGGGCCCCCTCCCCGAGCCCTCCGGTCCCGCGTGCGGCTCCGCCCCACCGCGCACCTTGCCGAAAGGCATGAGATAGTGCTCGATGTAGGGACCGCTGATGCTCTCCGGCTTGTCGCTGTCGTCCGCGATGATCACAGTGACCGTCGGGTAGAAACGGCGGATACTGTTGATAAGTGCTCGGAGCCGATTGTAACGAAGAAAGGTCTTCGTGGCGATGGTGACCAGGGCGCTGATGTTGTACTGGGCTGAGAGTAAGAGGGCGTGAGGAACAGGGAAGTGGTTTCTGTCAGGGCGTCTGCTTCTCGCCTCTCAGAGGCTGCTTCTCTGTCCGCCTGCGCCTGGGCCCACCAGCCTTACCTCCCCTCCAGGAGAGGCGGGGGGGGTAGATCCGAGGGTTGGGAGGGTGCCGTATGCGGATGGTGAAGACAGCCTCGTGTCCCTCGGTGGAGAATCGGACTGGGAAGGAAGGACACGGTGCTGTAAGGCCGAGGCATCGTTCTCTTTCCAGCAAGTCAGGGTGACCGCCTCCTGCACTAGCCTGACGATTAGAGTTTGACCACCATGGAAGTTACATTATTTTCTGGGGGTTGGGCCACAAACGGGCAGTGCCCAGGGGCTACTCCCAGCTCTGCTCCTGGGGCAGTCAAATCAGTGTGGGGTGTCAGGGATTGGACTGGATTGCCTGTTCCTGGCAAAGTGCCCTGCTCCCTTCACTATGTCTCGGTGGCATGGGACTTACATTGTATTTGGGGGTGGAAGAGAGGGTGGTGGTTCGGGCCACGCCTGGCATTACTCAGGGCTTACTTCTGGTTCTATGCTCAGGGATCACTCCTGGCAGTGCCTGTGTGTGTGTGTGGGGACAATATGGGGTGCTGGGGATTGAACCCCAGTTGGCTGCATGCAAGGCTAGTGTCTCACTGCCGCACCATCTCTCCTGCCCAGAGCTTACATTCTGATGGGAGGCAGAAAGACAATGAAAGATTTATTTAACTGCCAACCTTGGGGGGGAGAGGGGTACTCTGGGGTAAAGAGCACATACTTTTGCATGTGGGGTCCCTGAATTTGATCCCTGGCACCCAAAAAGATGTAGAAGCTGACACAAACCTTTCTGGAGCATGTACTATGTGCCAGTTCCTTGTAAAGTGACCTTAAATATATTAAAATGTAAACTTTTTTTTTTTTTTTTTTGCTTTTTTGGGTCACACCCGGCAATGCTCAGGGGTTTCTCCTGGCTCTGCACTCAGGAATTACTCCTGGCGGCGCGGGGGACCATATGGGATGCCGGGATCGAACCCAGGCCGGCATGAGCCGGCCGTGCAAGGCAAACGCCCTACCCGCTGGGCTATCGTCGGGCCCCAAAATGTAAACTTTTTGAAAGTGAATTTCTGCTCAGAAAATGTAAAGGCACAGAGAAGCTAGACAACTTGCCAGTATTTGCACGACTCTTACGCAAATGGACTGAGATGTGTACCTAATAAGCCTGACCCCACCTGCGTAAATTAGCGATTCCATACACTGCTAACTATTGAAGAGACATAGATGTGAGTCACATGACGGTGAAGAGGGAGATATTTGAGCTGAGATGCAGATGACAAAGGCTCACCCCGTGGAAACCTGGGAAGAGCATTCCCGGCCAAGGAACAGCACGCAGGCCGCCAGGGCCAGCACACTCACTCAGGAGACAAACAGCGGCTGCCCCCGCCCGGCTACGGGGGAAAAGGGAGCTTGAGGAGGTGAAGACCTTTGACCTGGAGTTTTCTAGCTCTGGGGCAGGTCACTACCTGGGCCCCCAATTTTGGCCCGAAGTGGGGCACACCCAAAGCTCCAGTTTCCCTCTGGCCAGCTCCTGCCCCTGATAAACAAAGGCTCCTTCTCCTCCTCCCTGCCCCCTGCCTGTCTGGCTGAAATGCTCATTGTGTGGAGGCCGCTCTGCCCGGTGCCCTGTTTTCTGCCATACCCTCTGCCCACCCAGCCTTTCCGGGTCCTCTTGCCTTACTCGGCCTGCGGCACTCCTTCCCAGACCACGCACCTGTGTCTGCTGTGCTGGCTTGGTAGTTCTGGCTGCTGTAAACGACCAGCTGCAGCTGCCGGTTGAGTTGGTCCAGGCCGGTGCTGGTGAGGGCGAGGTCTGGCAGCCCCTCCCCAGAGAGGGTCACTCCGGCCACCTCCCCTGCCACGTCCCAGGTGCCCAAGGAGGCAGACAGGTTCACCTGGGAGGAGAACGGAGCCGGGAGTCGGGGCCTCCCCTGCCCTCCCGCTGGCGCCCTCCCTCCCTCAGCGGCCACGTCCCTCCCGCAGGCCCGTGGTCTCCCCCTTCACCTCCCTTCCTCCTCTGACCCCTCACCTGGTATATGTCCTGACCAGAAGGAGCCTGCAGGCTCAGCCCTGGAGGAAGGATGGGGACCAGGGTCACAGAGCGTCTGAATAACAGTGAGGGAAAGTCCCCTCTCATCAGGTTCAGCAGAGAAATTCTCTTCCTGCCCACTTTTTTGAGGCCACAGCAGAGCACAGGAGAGACAGAGCCGAGGGCCACTGGCTGAGGCCACAGGGGGGAGACACAGCCGAGGGCCACTGGCTGAGACCACAGGGGGGAGAACCAGCCGAGGGGGCCACTGGCTGAGACCACAGGGGAGAACCAGCCGAGGGGGGCCACTGGCTGAGACCACAGGGGAGAACCAGCCGAGGGCCACTGGCTGAGGCCACAGGGAGACACAGCCGAGGGCCACTGGCTGAGGCCACAGGGGAGACACAGCCGAGGGCCACTGGCTGAGACCACAGGGGAGAAGCCAGCCGAGGGCCACTGGCTGAGGCCACAAGGGAGACACAGCCGAGGGCCACTGGCTGAGACCATAGGGGGAGAACCAGCCAAGGGCCACTGGCTGAGGCCACAGGGGAGACACAGCTGAGGGCCACTGGCTGAGGCCACAGGGGGAGAACCAGCCGGGGGCCACTGGCTGAGGCCACAAGGGAGACACAGCCGAGGGCCACTGGCTGAGACCATAGGGGAGAACCAGCCAAGGGCCACTGGCTGAGGCCACAGGGGAGACACAGCTGAGGGCCACTGGCTGAGGCCACAGGGGAGACCAGCCGAGGGCCACTGGCTGAGGCCACAGGGGAGAATAGCCGAGGGTCACTGGCTTTGGACTTTTCCATGTGACCGGCCTTAGGCCCATTTGGCTTCTGCCCACTCAGCAAAGAGCAGGTTCTTCTCCAAGACTGGCTAGAACTGGTCTCTGCAATTTATCCCTAAAGTCCCTTCTGTGCCGCCTCCCACCTCAGGGGCCCTTAGGCCCTTGGTGCCCCCTTTCATCAGATGCCCCCCCCGTGTCCCATTCTAGTCTTCATTCTTCCCTGCCCCTCTCCTGCCTGAGTCACCCCCCGGGGACCCCTCCCTACCTGGTACCAAGATGCTCCTGAGGGGCTGCACCTCCACACCCTGAGGGGTACTGCAGCGGGAGTTGGCTGGGGCTATCAGCAGCTGGTCAGCAGCAGACTGGCTCCTGGCAGAGGAGGAGGGGAGGACAGGTGAGGAGTCCGAGGGTGGACCAGGCTTCAGGCTGCGCCTGCCTTGTCCTGCCCGCGTGTAGCCGGTACCTCTGAAGGAAGGCCTGGAATTCCTGCTCGCGGTAGGCAGAGGCAGCAGGCAGCTCCTCCGGGTCAAAGGCCTTGGTGAGGTCCGTGGCCCGAATCTGCCTTTGGAAGGGAGGGGCAGGCTTCCCCCACTGGACTCACAAGTGCAGCTGTTGCGGGCCAGCAGCCTGGGGTGGGGAGCTGGGTGTGAGTGCCCACACAGGCTCCGCTGCCTTCCCATCCCCACTCTGCTCTCCCGGAGCAGGCGGGGTGTGGGCTAGGGTTTCCGAGGTGCCTGCCCACCATCCACGAGTTTCAATACTCCACCTCTTTTCTCTTTTCTTCCTGGAACCAGGACCCAAGAGCCATCTCCGGTCCCCCAGGGTGGGGTGGCAGATCCACATGCCTGATGCAAGGCTCAGGGATAGCGTATTCCTCTTTGCCCCTCAGACCCAAGCCCCTTCTCCACCTCCCACTTCGCACCCCACTAGGAGGACCCCAGCGTCAGAGCTCTGCCTCGGAGGAAGCAAAAGCCCCCCCGCCCCCAGCGCCCCAGCGCCCGCCGCCTCCCCTCCGCGCACGCACCCCACCACTCGCTCTTTGATCCGGACAGGGATGTGCGCGTAGCGGGGCTCAGGCTCCAGGTGTGGCAGCTCCGGCCTGAGGGGGCCTTGAAGGGGCGCCCACTGCGCAAGAGGGGCGGAAAGGCCCGGCGCGTCCCGGGTGCTGGCGTACAGGAGCCCCAGCGAGGCGCAGGCGAGCAGCAGCGCCGACACGCACAGGGCCCGGCGGCCCAGCCGCATCCTGGATGGGCGGGAGGGTGCGGGGTGAGAAGGCGCGCGGGAGGCGCGGGCCTGGACCGGCTCAGCCCCGCCCCGGGCGCTCTCGTACCTGCGGCGCCAGTGCCCCCGCACCCCTTCTCGCTCCCCCGGCCCCGGGTCTCCGGGCCTCCTTTCTTCTCGGGCATCTCGCTTTCCGCTCACGCACCGCGGCCTGGCATCCCGATGCCGAGACCTCTGGATCGGTGTTGTCCTCGCCGCCGCCGGGCCTCCCACACTGCACGGCTTTATCCCCGGCCCGCGCCCCCGCGGCCCCAGCCCTCACTCCCACCACCCGACCCCCGAGGGAGCTGCGCCCGGCAGCCCCCACCTTGCTGTCACGAAACTGCAGAATCACGCCCGCGCGAGCGGGTGCCCCAGCGGAGGTGACCCGGCGAGTGGCCCCAGGAGCGCGCAGGGGTGCGGGGTGGACCGGCGAGCGCCTCCCCGCCCCAGGCGAGGGCCCGCTTCCCGCCCGGCCACGGACCTGTCTACCGCTCGGAGGCCGCCGCCAGCTCCCCGTCCCGGCTGCTCCAGGCTCTCAGCCTCGGCCTGGGGGTCCTCATGGGGCTGGAGCTGCCTGATGCGGAGCCCGGCGCGAGGCACAGCGCGACCCCTCCCGCCTCGGGGCTCTTCGTAGACCACCGGCGCGGGGGTTAATCCGACACGTCCTGCCGCGGGAGGGGGCGCGGTGGAGTAGCCGCTGCACGCTGCGAACAATGCCGGGCCCCCGGCACCCTGTCCGGTTCGCCGGCCGCAGGACTCAGCCGGCCGCTGGGCTCTTCTGGGGCGCGCTGCGTCGGGGCTCTCTGCGGAGGCTCGGGCTGAGCGCGCGGTGCGAGCGCCCCGGCGCCCTCTGGTGGACGCCGGGCGCACTGCGGGGCGCCGCCGCACGCGGAGAGCTGCGCCCTGCCCCGGCCCCAGCGCCGGCCCTTCCCGTCCCGGTCTCGCTCGCCGTCCGCTGGGGCCGCGGACTGGCGATGAAAATCTGGGAAGAGGTGAGGCGGGGTTCTCCTGGAACCCCATTTCTTAGAAAATTTGCACAGTTGAGATGAGAAAAAAGAAGCCATGTTAGGCCCAGAAAACACTGTCTTTTAGTAACGGAAACAGATGCACAGCCTTCCTCCCAACCCTCCCTGCCCGCTCCGCCCCGTGATCCAACATTTATGAGATAAATATTTAGAAAATATTCAGAAAACCAAGGGCGGTGCTCTTTGTCTCTTACGGAAGAAGACTTGCTCAAGAGAAGATTAAATCCCAAACCAAACTGCCTTGGATTAGCTGTTTTTCTACCCGCAGGCCGTAAACCTGGATCCCCTTCAGGGCCCTTTGAATCCAAGCCCCTCTCTCTCTCTCTCTCTCTCTCTCTCTCTCTCTCTTGCTTGCTCTCTCTCACTTGCTCTCTCTCTCTCTCTCGCTACGCTCGCTCTCTCTCCTCTCTCTCTCTCTCTCTCTCTCTCTTCGCTCGCTCTCTCTCTCCTCTCTCTCTCTTTCTCTCTCTCTCTCTCTCTCTCTCTCTTGCTTGCTTGCTCTCTCTCTACTTGCTCGCTCTCTCTCTCTCGCTCGCTCGCTCTATCTCCTCTCTCTCTCTCTCTCTTGCTTGCTCTCTCTCTCACTTGCTCGCTCTCTCGCTCGCTCACTCTCTCCTCTCTCTCTCTTCCTCTCTCTCTCTCTCTCTCTCTCGCTTTTTGGGTCACACCTGGCAAGGTGCTCAGGGGCTTTGCACTCAGGAATTACTCCTGCCGGTGCTCAGGGGACCGTGTGGGATGCCGAGGAGGATCGAACCCAGGTGGGTTGCGTGCAAAGCAAACACCCTCCCCACTGTACTATCGCTCCAGCCTTCCTTCCTCTTTCTCATCCTCTTTCTCTTTTTACAGAAAGGATAGTATGTAGCTAGAGTGATAGTCTCCTGTTAAATTCTAACTGTCCCATCCTGGGTGCAGTGGGTATAAAGAAGAGCTGTGCTCAATCTAGATAACATAGAAGTCATAGTAGATATATAATAATAAATCAGAAGTTACTCACTCAGAGTCAAGGTGATTTCTGTAACTGCCACACCCTCCATCAGTGCTTATATAGAAGAGAGGACTCATTACAGGATATGGCTTACGAATATGTAAATAGATTAAACTGTGAGTGGATAAAACAGCAAAGCTCCCAAGCTAGCTAGGCCTGCTTCCAACGCCCACCAACACTCAACATTTGTGATTGTGACCCTTGTAAAGAGACATTTTAAAAAGAGGTCACTTGGAAAACTTTTATGTATAGGATTTCCTTAAAGTCCTTGAAACGAGGGCTGAGGGATGTGTCTCAGCACTAGAGCTCATGATCGCCTTCCATTCTCTCTGGCGCCACAAATGAAGAATTAAATAATCGGGGTTCATATGATGGGCACTACCACTCCTAGGCTTATGTTGAAGAGTATGAAAGCACAGCTTTGAAAGGCATGATTGCCCATGTGATGGGCATTTGCCCAGATGGCTGGGTAAGGAGGCTGTGGTCCGTCATGCTCCATAGAATATCAGTGAACTACTGGAACAAGAGGAAGCGATTTCCAGGCTTCCATGAAGTGAGGGAATTTAGGGAATAAAGAGACGGACAGAGAGATAGTGCAGGTGTCTAAGCTGCTTGACTTAAATGTGGCTAATCTGGGTTCAGTATTTTTTTTCTTTTTGGGTCACACCTGGCGTACTCAGGGGTTACTCCTGGCTCTAAACTCAGGAATCACTCCTGGCGGCAGTCCAGGGGCCATAGGGGAGCTTGAGGATCCAAGTCAGGTTGGCTGCAGGCAAGGCAAGCACCTCACCTGCCGTATAGGGGTCCTGGGCCCTGGGCTCAGTCTTTAATCCCAGCACCTAATATGGCCCCTGAGGCTTAGCAGCGGTGGTTCCTGAGCACAGAGCCCTGCTGCATTTTGCCCAAAAACAGAGAGAAAAATAAAAAGAGGAAGTCATGCGTTTTGGGACAAAATGGATTATTAAGAGTGAAATAATTACATGAAAGATAATTATTAGATCTTTTCACTTATGTGGGGAATTTAACTAAAGAAAACTGGGAAACCCACAAGCTAATATCTAGGTTTGGTGAAAGCCTGGGAAAGGAGCGCAGACGGCAGGAAGGAGTGGGGTTTGGTGCAGGACGGCACTGGACTTGTGCCGAATGTCGCGGCGCGTCCCACAGATGAGACGCGAGCCCCATTGCTCCTCAATGATCACTCCTCTTCACTTATATCACTGTCTTCCCACTGTTCATCGGTTTGCTCTAGCGGCACCAGTAACATCTCCATAATGATAAATCAAATGAAAAATAAAGCTAGTAAGGGAACTCATGAATCTGGGGTTACAGACATAGCTTGTAGGGCTGGAGTGCATACTTGGCATGCAGGAGGCCTGGGTTTGGTCCCTGGCACCTCATATGGTCCCCGAAGCACCACTGGGAGTGACCCCTGAGCATTCAGCTGGGACTAGCCCCTGAGCACTGTAGGTATGGCCCCAAACAAACAAAATCATGAAGTTTTATATGTTCCATAGTTTGTTTTATTTTTTATAATTATGGAATGGGATCTAAAGGAAAATATTTTTATAATTTCCTTTTGGTCAGAGGTTTTGTTCATTTCCTGATGTCCTGGAGTGAGATTTTTTAAAAATAGTGTTAGTATTGTTTTTCTTACTCCCCTCTGACAATTCCCTTAGGTTTGCTGGCAGAGTCAAAAGGTTTGTTTTCATTTTAGATTATTGTTGGGACTGAAGAACAGTACCTGGGTTTGTGAAAGAACTTACTGAGTTATTATTGGCAGAAAAAAAATTCTGTTTTTATTCTTTGGCTTTTCTTTTTTTTCTTTTTTTTTTTTAACTTTTTGGGTCACACCCGGCGATGCTCAGGGGTTACTCCTGGCTCTGCACTCAGGAATCACTCCTGGCGGTGCTCGGGGACCATATGGGATGCCAGGGATCGAACCAGGGCCGGCATGGGCCGGCATGGGCTGGCCACGTGCAAGGCAAACGCCCTACCCGCTGGGCCATTGCTCCGGCCCCGACTGTTGCTTTTTAGTGCTCAGGGACTACTATGGGTTTTGGGTTTAGGGTTCTCCTGGAGGAGCCAGGAGGCCTTGCGGTGCCGGGATCTCCTGCCCAACCTGTGCTCAGTCTGTTGCGTCCTCTGCGCTGGATTCGGTAGATCTCACTCAGCTTGGCCACAGAGGAAATTTGCTTCTTTCCCTAAGGTTATTTCTTACATGTTTTTATAAATTTGCATTTTTTGGTGCCATACCAGTGATACTACACTTGATCTTGTCGATGATCAGCCCGGATCAACGACAGCCACCCTGCAGCAGTTTTTTTTCAATCCGGCCCAGGTATGCTGAACCAGAGACTCTCAGACATGGGGCAGAGCTGCTACTTGCTCTCCCTGTGCCCAGCTGCTCATCAGGCACCCGGGAGACATGGCGGGTTTTAACCCCGGCCTGCCACCCCAGCAGAGCCTCACAACAAGCCAGACGACCCCCTCCATGGGGGCCGAAATTTTCCACATCCGGACTTCCCTCTCGTCACAACTCCACCCAGCAGACCAGACTATCACAGCCCGGCTCCCGTGCGGTTCATCAATAAATGCTTTATTCAGAGGTGACTACAAGAGTATGCCACCCACACGGCAAATCTGGCAAGCTGCCCGTGTTGTATTTGATATGCCAAATACCAGTAACATTTATATTAGGTCATTCCCGTGACCTAATATAATGGTTTGAGGCTCTCTATGTTCCTGGAGCGAGCGGATGCCTTTGGGTTCTACTAGCATGAGACAGGACATATGGAGATATTACTGGTGCCCGCTCGAGCAAATAGATGATCAACGGGAAGATAGTGGTAGTGATAGTGATACCAGTGATGCTCACGGGCTAATTTCTGGCTCTGCACTCAGCTCCTGGTGGGCTCAGGGGACCATATAGACTGCTGGGGATTGAACCCAGGCCAGCCCCGTGCAAGGCAAGTGCCTCTCTACTGTATTTTCACTCTGGCCCCGTATTTGACTTTTCTGATTTGCAGTTC
This sequence comes from Cryptotis parvus, assembly GCA_021461705.1. NCBI lineage: Eukaryota > Metazoa > Chordata > Mammalia > Eulipotyphla > Soricidae > Cryptotis > Cryptotis parvus. Next base: position 11,711 of record JAJIBD010015696.1, on the reverse strand, counting down.
CCTGAGGAAGAGTGATCGTGAACACTTTTTGTATGCTCCATGTGTCCTCTTGAAGGAAGTGTCCGCTCATGTCCTTGCATGTTTCTTTTGTGGTCTGCATTCCCAAAGAACGGAGAGGCCAGGGCTACATCCTAGATGTTTGCATTTGAAAGAGATTTCCTCTCTCACTTACCAGCATCAGCAACGCTGTCTCCAGATTGTTTGATATGGGCTATTCTCATATCATGGTGGGGTAAGATACTTCATCGTCATTTTTACCTGTGTTTCCCGGATAGTCAGCGAAAACAAACATTTAAAATGTTTGTTGGGAAAAAAAATTGAAAAAATATGTTTGACATTTCTTTTTTTTGTTGTTGTTGTTTTTTTTTTTTTTTTTTTTTGGTCACACCCGGCGATGCTCAGGGGTTACTCCTGGCTCTGCACTCAGGAATCACTCCTGGCGTTGCTCAGGGGACCATATGGGATGCCGGGGATTGAACCCGGGCCGGCACAGGCCGGCCGTGTGCAAGGCAAACGCCCTACCCGCTGGGCTATCACTCCGGCCCCCTGTTTGACATTTCTTATGTAGTAATCTGCTTCTGTTTTATTTGCTTCTTCTTGTTAGTTTCTTCTAAGCACCTGTAGTATATATCTGACGTTCTAAGCTTACTTCCTTTTGAATTTTGTTTCTCTGCTTTTTTGGTTTTTTTTTGGGTATATGTCTGTGATTGGGGACCACTTCTGACTTGGTGCTTGGGGATTGCTCCTGGCAGCGCCTAAAGCACCATGTGAATCTGGCACCCAGATTCTGGCACCCAAGGTCTCAAACATTAGGGCAAGTGCTCTATGCCATATCCCTGGTCTTTAATTCCCTTCTTTGCTTTTTGGGCCACACTCAGTGGTTCTCAAGGCCCACTCCTGGCTGTGTTTACAGAACACTATAGGGTGCCAGGGATTGAACCCCAACTGGCTGTATGCAAGGCAAGCATGCTACGCACTGTACTATCTCTCTGGCCCTTTAAAAATTTTTTCATTATATCATGTGAGATATACAATTTCAAGGATGTTCATAATTGGGTCTCTACAATACAGTGTTCCAGAACCCATCCCTCCACCAGTGCCAAATTCCCACCACTCATATCCCAAACATGCCCCACCACCCAAACCCTGCCTGCCCTATTGCAGGCGCTTTTTACTCTCGGTCTATCTCTTTGTTTATGTCCCTGTTTCTCTCTCTCTCTCTCTCTCTCTCTCTCTCTCTCTCTCTCTCTCTCTCCTGTTACACTTTGTGGCTTGTCCTATGGATACTAACAATGTATGATGTCTCTATCTGATTATTTAAAAGTGCGCTCTAGTGTAGTCACCTCTAGTGTAGTGTAGAGGTGACTACAAGAGTATGCCACCCGCACGGCAAGCCTGGCAAGCTGCTCGTGTCGTATTTGATATGCCAAATACCAGTAACATTTATATTAGGTCATTCCCATGACCTAATATAATGGCTTGAGGCTCTTTATGTTCCTGGAGCAAGCGGATGCCTTTGCATTCTACTAGCATGAGACAGGACATATGGAGCTGTTACTGGTGCCCGCTCTAGCAAATAGATGATCAATGGGAAGATCGTGATAGTGAGCTCTAGTGTGACATCATAACTCCTCATTCCCCATAACCTCTCCAGTTAGTTGCAAATAGACGATCATTTAAGTGTATAAATGAGAAAGATCCTGGGAAGGACCTGGTGCTAAAATACGTTAGAGTCTAAGATTAACACGCAGTCGCTCTGGACCTGTGCCTGCGCAGCTGTGGATCTGGAGTGTCTATCTTCCGGCGGTTGGCTGTGGTGGCTGGAGCTCAGGGCCACTCCTACCGACCCGGAGTCTGGGGAATGGGTGGAGGTGCCCAAATCCCTGCTCTGAGTCTGGCAGGCGTGGCCGCCTGCATGCCGAGCAAGCCCTAGGAGCTATGTAGGATACGGCCAGGCGCTGACCGAGCCTTTTGCTTTTCTTCCAGTAACTCCATAGGGCCGCTCACCGTGTCTCTCTAGCCCTTTAGTTTACTTTTCAAAACAAGCAAGCTGGCCTAGAGGCTGGAGAGATAGAACACAGGATGAGATGATGCCTTACATATGGCCAGACTGGGTTTGATATCTGACACCACACGGTCCACTGGGTATTACCAGGATGGCTTGGGTGATCCCTTGCACCACATGCTTGGGCTCCCAACATTGAACTGCGGCCCTTCCAGCTAAGTAGAGAGGGTCCCGCTCACTCCTTATCCAAAACACAAATAGATCTTGAGTTCATTCATTTTGGGAGAGAGGTTTGGGTGACACCAAGAAGTGCTCAGAAAGTACTCTTGGATCTGAGCTCAGGGATTACTTCTGGTGGTACTCAGGCGATCATAGGTGGTGCTTAGGATTGAACTATGGCTAGCCACATGCAGTATAGTACCAGCTAAACTATTTTCCTGACCCTTGAGTTCATTTGTAGAGTTCTTTTTTTTTTGGTAAATAAGATTATTTATCATGTTTTTCATGATGCAGTTATTATGGGCTTTCCATGTTTGAACACCAATCCCATCACCAATGTGACCTTCCCTTCACCACTGTCCCTATTTACCAAACTTCCCTCCAAGTTTGCCTTCTTAGCAGATACACAATAATTTATTTTATATTGTTTGTTGCAACTAAATGGCTAAAGGGATTATAAAAAAAGTTTAGTAAAAGACTGGGGTACATGCTATTGAGGCAGCCTGGGGGTGGGCAGGAGGGGGTGGGGTACATTGGTGGTGGAAATGGGGCACTGGTGGAGGGATGGGTGCGGGTATACTGTATTACCAAGAACCAATTATGAACACCTTTGTAATTGTATGTTTCACTGTGGTATAATAAAAAATTAAAAAAAAAAAGTTTAGTAAAAGAAAATATGGGAAAATTGTTATAGCTCCCTAAGGGGTTGTTAAGCCCTTGTCTAAGAATTTAGTAAGATGTCTGTCTGTTGCTAGTAGAGCCTTAAGTATTATTGCTTTTGTTTATTGAGACTAGTGTCATGGCGTCTATGATACTTTCCCATGTAATTTGGTGTGCTCTACTGAAATTCCAGTATTGATGAATTTGGAGGTGTTGTGTGGTCTCATATGTGGCTGCATTTTAGAATCTATGGTCTGGGCAAATGAGTTGAGAAGACCCCAAAGTTCTCAGTCTGGAGACCAGAGGTATCTGAAAAAATTTGAGGCTTGGTATTAGCCCTGCAGAAGATATTAGTGAAGAGGTGGGATGAGCCATTGGCGTGGCTGCAGCCGCGGCGTGGGGGTGTGGCTGCCAGGGCTTCTGAGGGGCAGGGCTCAGCCCGCCTCCCTTTCAGGAGTCCTGTTTGGAGCAATCCTTTGCCCCATTTTCTGGTTTCTTTTTTAGTTTACCTAAACTTTTCTGAATGGACTACCTAGTCTTTTATTTATTTATTTATTTATTTATTTATTTATTTATTTATTTATTTATTTATTTTTGCTTTTTGGTCACACCCAGTGATTCTCAGGGGTTACTCCTGGCTCTGCACTCAGGAATTACTCCTGGCGGTGCTCGGGGGACCATATGGGATGCTGGGGATGGAACCCTGGTCGCCTCACGAAAGGCAAACACCTTACCTGCTGAACTATCACACTATATTATATCAATAAATATAATATACCCCACCCAGCAGACCAGCCTATCACAGCCCGGCCCGCGCGGTTCATCAATAAATGCTGGACTTAGAGATGATTACAAGAGTATGCTACCTGTAAGGCATAGCCTGGCAAGCTACCCGTGTTGTATTTGATATGCCAAATACCAGTAACAATTATAGACCTCATTCGGAATGGATTGAGGCTCTTTATGTTCCTGGAGCAAGCAGATGCCCTTGGGCTCTACTAGCATGAGACAGGACATATGGAGATGTTACTGGGGCCCGCTCGAGCAAATCGATGATGAACGGGAAGACAGTGATACAAAAGGAAAAATAAGGATCATATGAGCATTTAAATTGATTCAGAGGGGCCAGAGCAATGGTCCAGTGGGTAGGGCATTTGCCTTGCACGCAGTCAGCCTGTCCTGGCCCTGGTTCGATCCCCAGCATTCCATATGGTCCCCGAGCACTGCCAGGAGTGATTCCTGAGTGCAGAGCCAGAGAAACCTCTGAGCATTGCCGGGTGTGACACCCCCCCAAAAAAGCAAAAAAAATTGATTCAGAGAAATATTTAGCTACGATTCAACATCTATTCATGATAAAAACTCAGCAAAAATAACAATATAAATAATATGTGCAAATGAGTAACAACCTTTTATAACAAGTCCATAACCAAGTCATATTCAGTAGTGAAAAACTGAAAACCTCACTGAGATCAGGCACAAGGCAAAGGTATCTACTTTTCCCACTATTATTTACTAGAATTCTGAAAGTCTCTAACACAGCATTTAGGGAAAGAAAGAAAGAAAGAAAGAAAGAAAGAAAGAAAGAAAGAAAGAAAGAAAGAAAGAAAGAAAGAAAGAAAGAAAGAAAGAAAGAAAGAAAGAAAAGAAAGAAAGAAAGAAAGAAAGAAAGAAAGAAAGAAAGAAAGAAAGAAAGAAAGAAAGAAAGAAAGAAAGAAAGAAAGAAAGAGAGAAAGAAAGAGATAGAGAAAGAAAGAAAGAAAGAGAGAAAGAAAGAGATAGAGAAAGAAAGAAAGGAAGAAAGAAAGAAAGAAAGAAAGAAAAAGAAAGAAGGGAGAAAGGATGGATGGAAGGAAGGAAGGAAAGAAAGAAAGAAAGAAAAAAAAGAGAAAAGCCAATCAAATTAGAAAAAAAGAAATTACACTCTGACCCCTTGCAGATGATATGATACTTTATGTCGAAAACTACACTAAAAACTGTTAGAAACAATGAGCCAATGTAACGGCCTATGAAGTCAATATACAAAAATTGGTAAATAACAAAGTGGGATAGTAATTAAAATTTTAAAAAACCCACTTAAAGTAGTGTTCAAAAAATCAAATACCTAGGATTCTTGGAACAAAGGATGGAAGGACTTATGAAATGCCACTGTTGAAAGAAACAAGACACTATGCTCAGGGTTACCTGGGTGTGACGCCCCCAAAAATCTGTTGGGACTGAAGAGATATTAAGGACAGTGGTAAGCACTTGCCTGGCATAGTGCCAACTCAGGTTCGGTCCCTGGCACCACATATGGCCTCTTGAATTCCACCAGGAGTGATCCCTGAGCACTGTCAAGAATGACCAAAAAACAAAACAAAAGAGAAAAGAATTAACTTATTGGAGCAGGGCACTAACTCAAAGGGGCTTGATCAGGAGCTCCTGGGTTGAATCCTACATTGTCCCCAAATACCTCTGGGAGTTACCTGAGAGCCCGGCCAGTCATGGACCCTCCAGACCTCCCCAAAGTTAAAATTGTTGATTTTAACATTGCTTTTTATATAACACTCTGTTTGTTTCAACATTGCTCAATAAGCTAATTGATGTTCTGATTAAAAACTAAAATAGATACCAATAGCAAAATATATACTCAATGCCTATCCAGTTAAAAAAATAAAAAATAAATAAAATGGAAAATTACTTTGAAGTAATTTTATACTTTAAAATTGCAAAAGAGGGTCCAGAGCAATAGTATAGCAGGTTGCCTTTGCACACAGCCGACCCAGTTTCAATTCCCAGCATATTCGATCACATAATGGTCTCCTGAGCACTTCCAGGAGTAATTCTTGAGTGCAGAGCCAGGAGTAATCCCTGATCATTGCCAGGTGTGACCCAAAAAAAGCAAAAATAAAAAGAAATTCAGAGTATTTCCACATGTCTATCCACATCTACTGCCCATACTTATTCCACATATTCAACTTCACCACTTTGAACATTTTATCACTTTTCTCTCATCATCATCTTTCTGTATGTACAAATAATTTTTGATGGTTCGTAATAGTGTAATTCACAATTCTTTTAGCTTTTTTTGGGGGTCACACCCAGCAATATTCAGGGTATTTTCCTGGCGCTGCACTCAGGAATCACTCCTGGTGGTGCTCGGGGACCATATGGGATGCTGGGGATCGAACCCAGGCCAGCATGGGCCGGCCGTGTGCAAGGCAAACGCCCCTACCCGCTGGACTATCTCTCCAGCCCCTCACAATTATTAAATCAAGAAAATAGGGGCCCAAGAGATAGCTCAAAGGACATGTGAGGATACTTTGTTCTAATCCCAAGAGAATATTTAATTTTGAATCCCAAAAGTGATCTTGGCACGACATGATCTCACAGGCACCACTGGATGCTCAGGGGTTACTGTATGGGATGCCGGGGATCAAACATTGGATGGCCGCGTGCAAGGCAAATGTCCTACCGCTGTACTATCTATCACTCTGGCCTGCGGGTTAACTCTTTTTTTTTTATTATACCACAGAGATATATGAGTATAAGGATGTTCACAACTGGGTCTCTGTCATACAATGTTCCAGCACCCAGCCCTCCCCCCAGTGCTCCACTCCCACCACCAATGTACCAACACTCCCTCCCACCCAACCCAACCTGCCCCCCATAGCAGTCGTGTTATCTTTCTCTCCTTCTATCTCTGTTCCTGTCTCTGTATTTCTCTCTCTTCTCTTACACTTTGTGACTTGCCCCATCGTTTATGGAACAAGTCTCTATGTGCATATTTAGTAGTAGTTCTAGTGTGACATGTTTCCTTATTCCCCATAAACCTCAGCAGATTTTTTACAACTACAATGAGCATTATGGAGTACAGATGTGAAAGATCCTGGGAAGGACCTGATCCTAGTCTACTTTTTAAAAAATATTTTATTATACCACTGTTAGATATACAATTACAAGATGTTCATGTTTGAATTTTTGGTTCTACAGTGTTCCAACACCCATCCCTCCACCCCTGCCCATCTCCCATCACCAATGTCCCCACCTTCCTCCCCCTTCCCCCAGCCTGCCTCCATGGCAGGTTCTTTATCTCTTTTCTCTTTCTCTCTCTCTCTCTCTCTCTCTCTCTCTCTCTCTCTCTCTCCCCTTCTTGCCCCCCTTCTTATACATTGTAGATTATAATATATTCTAGAACATGATTGGTTCCACTAGTTTGATGTACCAGGTCCGGACCACAAAAATGACAGCTATTATGGAGAGCGAATTTCATCCAGCTGCTTCTGAGGCCCTATAGAGGTGATGGGCCCACTCCCAAAACCCATCTTGCCTCCTGGGAGCCTCATGGTAAGCTGAGCTAGGTTAGAGCCGGATGGCAGCTCTCCCACATGCGTCTGAGTCTCTGCATCATGGCTGAGAGCCCTGAGGCAGTTCGTGGGCAGGGCCACCAGGCCTCTGGGATAGGTCAGAGAGGAGAAGGGGTACCCCAGGTCCATCTCCAGGAACACCCGGAGACTTTCGCCTCCGAGAGCCACCTACCTGGGCTTGAACTCAGCTGCTCTGAGCTGGTCTTGAGATTAGTGTCTCTCTTGCATGGGTTCTGATGAGCTGTGGGGTCTGGACCATAATCATGGTGGCTATTATGGTGAGCAAGTCTCATCCGGCTGCTTCCAAGGCCCTACAGAAGTGATGGGTCACTCCCAAAACCCATCTTGCCTCCTGGGAGCCTCGTGGTCAGCTGAGCTAGGGGAGAGCAGGATGGCAGTTCTCCCCCATGCATCTGAGTCTCTCATCTTTCTCTCTATCTCTATTTCTGTCTCTGTATTTCCCTCTCTTCTCCTATACCTTGTGACTTGCCTTACAGTTTATGATGCAATTATCTGTGTGTATGTTCAGTAGCCAGTAGCGAGTTCTAGTGTGACATTATAGTTCCTCATTCCCCATCAACCTCCCCAGTTTGTTACAACTACAATGATCATTATGTTGTACAGATGTGAAAGATCCTGAGAAGGACCTGGTCCTAGCCTACTTTGTTATCTAAGCCTCTAGTGTGGCTGCGCACTGTTCTTCCTATGTCAGACCATCCACCGTCCAGGGCCCACAGGGCAGAGCCCTGGGGGGTGTGAGACAAGCCTATCTCCCTGTCTGCCACCTGCCAATGCAGCTGGGCACCACAGCCACACCTGCAACACCTCGAGGGGCAGGTGGCCCATACGTTGTTTTGTATGTCTCTTGTGCGGCTGCAGAGTGGCTCCAACGCCGATGCAGCTGTGCGTCTGGTCTGTCCTTTGTCCGTTTCATCTGATTGATGAACGTTTTAAACTGAACACCCACGTGAAGAGACGGTTGCAGACCAGCTGAAGGTCACTGAAAGGCACGTTAGTGCTTGTACACCATTGCACCATTTGAGCAAGCGGCTCGTGCTCATGAGCCACGCGAGCCCCTGCCACTCCTGTTAGGCCACTGCAGTGCGCGTGCTCAAGTGCGGCTCACCCGGTGAAGGGCGGCTTCCAGTGTCCTGACATTTTTCCACCTGAACTTCTTTCTGTGAATTGTTTTGGGCATTTTTTGGGTCACACCAGGCAATACTCAGGGGTTCTTCCTGGCTCGTCGCTCAGGCATTACTCCTGGCGGTGCCTGGGGGACGTATGAATGCCGGAGATGGAGCCTGGGTCGCTGCGTGCAAGGCAAGCACCCTCCCCACTGTGCTATCACTGCAGCCCCTCTTTGAATCTTTTTTTGGGGGAGAGCCACACCTGGCTATACTCATAGTTTTCTCTGGCTCTCCACTCAGGAAGCAGTCCTGGAAGTGCTCAGAGAACCACAGTAGGAGCCTTATCAGTCACATGCAAGTAAACTACCCTCCCTGCTATACTATCACTGCCGTCCTATGCTCTCTGCAAATTTGACCATTATCAACAGGACATTCTTTTTTCAAATTTTAAATAACAGTTGTTACTGGGGTACTGAATCATTGTATCACTGAAACCCGATCATGAACAGCTTCTAACTGGATCACACAGTAATTCAATTAAAATAAATGAAAAATTAAAAAATTAATTGAACACCCAAAGTTTTAATAAAACTTCCAGATAATATATAGTTCATAAGAGACATGAGCTAGCTGATCACCTATAAAATTTTTTATTACAAATGATGCCGAGTGAGGGTGCTTGCCTTGTGCGCGGCAGCCCCTGGTTTGATCCCCGGCATCCCATATGTCCTCTGAGCATTGCCAGGAGTAATTCCTGAGTGTCCCAAAAAGAAAAAAAGGTGTGTCCCAAAAAGAAAAAAAAAATTTCAGGTGTTGGTTGACAGGATAGCCTGATGGTAGTGTTGAAGCATTGTATGCATAAAACCCTATCATGTATTGTAAATTATGGACCTAAAATTTAAAAGAATATTTTTTCACGGTAGTTTTGTATTTTTTTTCTATTTTTTTATATTTTATTACACGACTTTTAGACATACAATTGCAAGGTGCTCATGCTTGAGTTTTCGTTCTACAGTGTTCCAACACCCATCCCTCCACCCGAACCCATCTCCCATCACCAATGTCCCACCACCCTCCCCCTCCTACACCCCAACTACTTGGCGGGTTCTGTATGTCTTTTCTCTCCTCTCTATCTCTCCCTTCCTCCTACCTTTCCTACACGTCATAGAATGCAGTACATTAAAGGACATAACTGTTTCCACTAGTTTGATGGACCGCTACGACTTAGGGGCCTCATGGTCAGAGTCAGGACAGCGAAAATGACGGGTAATGTGGTGGGTGAGTCTCATCCGGCTGTTTCCGGTACCCCCAGAGGTGATGGGCCAACACCCAAAACTCATCTGTCCTCCTGGGGGCCTCCACGGTCAGCTGAGCTAGGGGGAGCCGAGTTCCAGTTCCCCAGCCGCATCTGAGGCTCTGTATGCTATGGCAGGTTGCACCAGGGCAGCCCCTGGGGCGGGCTACTGGGCTCAGACAAAATGGAAAGGGGAAGGGGCAACCCCAGCTCCATCTGACGAATTCCTAGTGTTTCCGCGCTTCTGGGAGCTGCCTACCTGGGCTCGAACTTCGTTTTGCTCTGTTAATCTGATCTTGAGGCCAGCATCCCTCCCGGGCGGGCCCTGATGTGCTGCAGCATCCCGACAGCGAAAATGGAGGGCAATGCTGTCGGCGAAGTCTCATCCAACTGTTTCTGGGGTCCCCAGAGGTGATGGGCCAACACCGAAAAACCATCTGTCCTCCTGGGGGCCCCATGGTTAGCTGAGCCAGGGAGAGCCGAGTTCCAGCTCCCCCAGCTGCGACTGAGGCTCTGCATGCTATATCAACTTCTCCAGTTTGATGCAAATAGAATGATCGTTGAAATGTACAAATGAGAAATATCCTGAAATAACCTGGTTCTAAAATGCATTGCATCTAAGATTAAACTGCGGTGGCAGAGCCGCCCACGCACCTGTGTAGCCGTGGATCTGGAGTCTCTGTCTTTTTTTTTTTTTTTTTTTTTTTTTGCTTTTTGGGTCACACCCGCAATGCTCAGGGGTTACTCCTGGCTCTGCACTCAGGAATTACTCCTGGTGGTGCTCAGGGGACCATATGGGATGCCGGGATCGAACCCAGGCCGGCACAGGCCAGCCGCATGCAAGGCAAATGCCCTACCCGCTGGGCTATCACTCCGGCCCCTGGAGTCTCTCGTCTTGCGGCAGTTGGCTGTGGTGGCTGGAGCTCAGGGTCACACTCACTGAGCCCGGAGGCTGGGGACTGGGCGGAGGTCCCCAATCCTTGCTCCAATCCAGCAGGCACAGCCACCTGCATGGCGAGCAGTCCCTAGGAGCCATGTAGGACACGACCAGGCGCTGGCCGAGCCTTTTGCCTTTCCCCAGGAACTCCATAGTAAAAGAATATTTTTGCTTGGTTGTTTTTATTTATTCATTTATTCATTCATTTATTTGTTTGTTTATTTTCTTTTTCATCACACCAGCAATGCTCACGGGTTACTCCTGGCTCTTGGCTCAGGAATTACTCCTGGAGGTGCTGGGGACCATATGGGATCCTGGGGATCCAACTTGGGTCGACCGCCTGCAAGGCAAATGCCCTGCCCACTGTGCTAGGACCTCCGTTTTCCACATTGAACTTCCCCCTCGTCAGAACTCCACCCAGCAGACCAGCCTATCACAGCCCGGCTCGCACAGCTGCAAGCGGCCGCGTGGTTCATCAATAAATGCTGGATTTTGAGATGACTACAAGAGTATGCTACCCGCACGGCAGAGCCTGGCAAGCTACCCGTGTCGTATTTGATATGCCAGATACCAGTAACAATTATAGACCTCATTCCCATGACCTGATGGAATGGTTTGAGGCTCTTTATGTTCCTGGAGCAAGCAGGTGCCCTTGGGCTCTACTTGCATGAGACAGGTCATATGGAGATGTTACTGGTGCCCCGCTCGAGCAAATCGATGATGAACGGGAAGATAGTGATAGTGATAATGACTGTGCTATTGCTCCGGCCCTGAAGGGCCTAAATTTTAAAAATAAAAAGAATTTTATTGAAGTGCCATAGTTTACAAAAATATTGAGGTCATTGTTTTCTAGTTGCACCTCAATCTTTTTTTTTATAACATTTTAATATTATATTCATTTATTTATTTTTTAAAATTTGCTATTATACCACTGTGAGATATACAATTACAAAGATGTTCATGTTTGGGTTTTTAGTATACAGTGTTCCAGCACCCGTCCCTCCACCAGTGCTCATTTCCCATAAAGGCAGGCTGGGGGAGGGAGTGCACCCAGTCTTTCCACCAGTGTGGCGAGATCTCTCCGCTGTTGCTCCACAGTCTTGTCGCACGGTCCCTTCTTCCTCCC
>JAJIBD010015695.1:0-10218 GCA_021461705.1 Cryptotis parvus | reverse complement strand
ATCACCAATGTCCCCACCTCCCTCCCCCTCCCGCACCTCAACCACTTGGCGAGTTCTGTATGTCATTTCTTTCCTCTTTATATCTCCCTCCCAACAAACTTTCCTGCTCTTCGTGGAATGCAGTGCATAAAAAGAAATTACTGTTTCACTATTTTAGTGGACCGCTGCGGCTGCTTGTGGCCGTGCAACCTGGGCTCGAACTGGTTTTGCTCTGTTCCTCTGGTTGTGAGGCAGTTTCCCAGCGTCCGTACAGTGAAAATGGTGGCTAGTGTGATGGGCGAGTCTCATCCGGCTGCTTCCGGGACCCCCAGAGGCGACGGCCCACTCCCAAAACCCATCTGCCCTCCTCGGGGTTCCATGGTCGCTAGGCCGGCGCGAGCCGAGCGCCCAGCCTCCCCCAGCCGTCCGTGGAGGCCCTGTGCTGGCCCGTGGGCAGCTCCCAGCAGGGCCACCAGGCTCGACAAGATGGAGGGGGAAGGGACGACCACGCCCCATCTGCCGACTTCCCAGTGATTCCCTCCTCTTGGAGCCGCCTACCTGGGCTCGAACTGGCTTTTGCTCTGTTGATCTGGTCGTGAGGCAGTTTTGCAGCGTCCCAGAGCAAAAATGGTGGCTAGTGTGATGGGCGAGTCTCCTCGCTGCTTCCAGGACCCCCCGGGGCAACGGGCCCACTCTCAAAACCCATCAGCCGTCCTCTGGGGTTCCATGGTCAGCTAGGCCCGGCGCGAGCCGAGCGCCCAGCCTCCCCAGCCGCCCGTGAGGCCCTGTGCTGGCCCGTGGGCAGCCCGGCAGGGCCACCAGGCTGGACAAGATGGAGGGGGAAGGGACGACCACGCCCCCATCTGACGACTTCCCAGTGATTCCTCTCCTCTTGGAGCCGCCTACCTGGGCTCGAACTGGCTTTGCTCTGTTGATCTGGTCGTGGAGGGGCAGTTTTGCAGCGTCCGGACAGCAAACATGTTGGCTGTGATGGGGCGAGTCTCATCCGGCTGCTTCCGGGACCCCCAGAGGCGACGGGCCCACTCCCCAAAAACCCATCTGCCTCCTCGGTGTTCCATGGTCAGCTAGGCCCAGCGAGCCGAGCGCCAGCCTCCTCAGCCGTCCGTGAGGCCCCTGTGCTGGCCCGTGGGCAGCTCCTATTATTATTATTATTATTATTATTATTATTATTATTATTATTATTATTATTATTATTTTGTCACACCCAGCTATTCTCAGGGCTTACTCTGGCACTGCATTTAGGAATTAGTCTTGGCAATGCAAGGGATGCTGGGAATCAAACCCAGATCAGCTGCATGCTAGGCAAATGCCCTACTCACTAGACTATAGCTCCAGCCCCAGGTCCTTCAGTATTTTCACGGAACCTATTTTGCTATTTATGTACAAAACTTTACCAACAATTGAAATTATCTTGTGCTTTTAAAAAATCCATCTGTTTGAATACTGTCAAGAAAAAATATGTTTTATGACATGGAAATAAAATGATACGTGTTTCCCATAAGACATTTAGATATGATGAACATGAATCACAAATCTTATTTTCCATTTTTGTTTGTTTTTTCTTGAAATATTTAATTTCTGTGAAATGCATAATTGTAGGTAACATAATCAGCAGATATATTATATTGGAGACTTCCCATTTAGTCCAGATCAGTCTTGTAGATTAACAGCTGGAGGTTCATTAAACTATTAATTAATATGTCTTAATCAGTTTTTCATTGTATTCCCTATAAAACCTCAAGAGGGCTCTCTTTTACCTTGTTAATTTATGATAAAGAATAACCATATGATAGAGTGAAAAATGGTGACTTTCATTTCTTTTTTTGACAAAATTACTTCATTTAAATTTCTTAACCTTTTCCTTGAAGGATTTTCACTCTCTAAGCAAATTACTTGAGCAGTAACTCATATTTTGTAATCTTTGACAAATATTTTCACTTTGTGTAACAATAGATAGTTCAAGAAACCTATGACTTAACAATAGCCATTAAGTGGAAAGATTAAAAACAATAGAAAATAAAGCAATGAAAATTCAAGCCAGATTGTTAAGTGGTTTGGTAAGTGATATGCCTTCAAGAGAAATTCACTCAAAGAAGTTCTTTATCAGAAAACAGTAGAAAATTCTTCCTAAGTGAGCATTCTGTCTGCTTTTCTGGAAGGCTCTCTCTCTCTCTCTCTCTCTCTCTCTCTCTCTGATAAATTCTGTTTCACTTGGTTTAGAGAAGAGTTATTTATATGATTTTCTTTATAATTCACAGCAGGAAGAATAATAAAATTTTGCTAGATGCAATGTAAATTTTGCAAGAATTAATATTCCTTAGTGCTAAGAAATGGAGCTACTTTATCATGTTTTCATATTAAAATGTGGTAAAAAGCAGCTTTAATTAAAAAAATAGCAAAAAATATGGGGAAAATAATTGGTTTAATAATACATTGTCATCTGTTGAAATGTTTTAAATAATTAAAAATTATTTATTTCTTGGTGAATTTTATTGTAAGCTAAAACTGTATTTTTGAATTATTTTATTTTAATTCAAAATGAGTTCTAGTGGATGAATGCCAATTTTATTATTTTTTAAAAAGAAACTTCTTTAAATAGGTTAACTGAATTAGTTGACATTATAAAGCACTTCTCTCAACAACAAAATACTACACATATTTTTTCTCACATGTACACTCAAAAAACAAGCATATATCTGTTTAATTTGAAAATCCCTGAAAATTAAAAAAATTGAAATATGTACACAAATTAGAATGTAAAAAGACAATTGGAAACACATGATTTAAAAAATTGAAAATGCAACTTATCTTGTCATATGCAGTGGTAGCTATGCATACTTAAATGAAAATTTGTAAACCATCTTGGTACTACAAAAATTATATCAATGCATATATTTGATAAAAAGGAATATATAAAGTCAATAATCTAAACTTATACCTAGAAAAATATATAAAATAAATCTGAGCCTAAAAATTAAAAAATAAAGAAATACTAAAGTTTATTTATTTATTTATGTATTAAAATTATTTTTTGGGGGGTCACACCTGGTGATGCTCAACGTTTACCCTTTATTCTGCACTCAGGAATTACTCCTGGCAGTACACAGGGATGTCAGGGATCAAACCAAGGTTGGTTGTGTGCAAGGCAAACAACCTCCCACTGGACTACCACTGCGGATCCAGAAATACTAAAGTTGAAATAAGAAATTAGAACTATAGAAAGCAGAAAAACAATGACTAAAGCCATAACCGAGCTGTAGAGATTTTCCCTTTCATGTATCAGGTGCTAGCTGATTCACTGGCATGATACACAACAAAAGATGCAAAAAGCAACAGATAAAATAAAAATGCAAACAACTGTTTACATGAAAAGATGACTTAGGTATTAAATTAATACAGTTTGAGTCAGGTGTACCAAAAAAGGAATAACAGAAATTAGAAAAATTTAAAAGAGCTTATTTTATGGAATCAAAGAAAATAAAGAAGTTCAGTAAATACTTCTATTAATTTGATGACTTCTGCTCGAAAGTTGTTTTCCATTAGAAAATATTCTCTTGTTTTGGGAGCAGGAGAGAGACAGTATAGAGTGTAGGGCCGTGCAAATGATAAACCATATTTATAGACCTGGCATTATTTTGTTCCTCAAGTACCACCAGGAGTAATTCCAGTGCACATAGCAGGAATAACCCCTGAGCACCTTCGGGTGTGGCCCCAAAAGGGAAAAAAAAATCTTTTGAAAAAAACTAGAATCTTTCTTATATGAGATATGATTATTTCAAATTATTTGGTAATTCTAAAATATCTGTAGCATATTTTTGGTTCAAACATTTTTTTTCTTGCTTTTTCCCTTCTGATGAGTTTTTATGTTATAATAAATGAATGAGATGCTACTGGCTGTCCCTGTGCCCAGCCACTCACGAGGCACCCGGGAGGGAAGGTGGGTTCTAGCCCTGGCCCACCACCCCAGCAGAGCCTTGCAACAATCCAGACGACCCCACTCCATGAGGGCCCCCATTTTCCACATTCAGAATTCCCCTCATCAGAACTCCATCCAGCAGACCGGCCTATCACAGCCCGACTCGTGTGGTCACTTGCGGCCGAGCAGTTCATCAATAAATGCTGGATTTAGAAATGAGTATGCTTCCTGCATGGTAGAGCCTGGCAAGCTACTCATGTCTTATCTGATATGCCAGATACCAGTAGCAATTATAGACTTCATTCCCATGACCTGATGGAATGGTTTGAGGCTCTTTATGTTCCTGGAGCAAGCAGGTGCCCTTGGGCTCTACTTGCATGAGACAGGACATATGGAGATGTTACTGGTGCCCACTCGAGCAAATCGATGATGAATGGGAAAACAGTGATACAGTGAATAAAAGGGGCACATTGTATAAGAATAAAGATATTGGTACATGTTATGTCATGTACAAGCTTAATTTTTTGATCTATATATTTTGCATTTTGTAGTGTCTTTGTTTCTCTCTTCTTTATATATTCCATTGTATGCTTCTTTCTTTTTATTGTTAAACATTTTTTTTTTTTGAGTGGTGGGTGGGGGTCCAGGAAGAACTAGAATCAATAGAGCCCATGCCTAGTGTCTATAAAGTATATGCTCCAGAACTTTGAGCTGTCTTTCTGATGCATTTCTTTTTAGAGACCTTAGTGTCATGAAGTTCATTCAATTCCAGAATCACTTGTCACTTGTCTTCCTGTTGATCATCGATTTGCTCGAGTAGGCATATTATTATTAAATTATAATACTTTTGATTTGGTCTGATGATATGTGTAAAGGAATCGGGTGCGCTGTCTCGTTTGCCAAGGCATTGAAAATCAGATGGAGGTCTGATTTTGGACATGTATTGTGATTTGGACACGACAGCTGGACTAGAACATTTACTGACTGCATCCCATGGGATGTCAAAAGATCACGTGACCACCCACCTACAAGGTGTCAGACTTCTTCGTCAAGACCCTGAATGAATGGTTTGAGGCTCTTCATATTCCTGAAGCAACCAGATTCCATTGGGCTACACTGGCACGTGATAGAGTCAAATGGAAATGTTAGGTGCCCGCTCTAGCAAATCAATGAATAATGGGATTTAAATGATCAAGTGAAGTGATTTAAATAATTTACATAGATGTTAATTCTAGAGTAAGTGGATCAAACTGAGTATTTCCATTTTCTATTAATGGTTAGTTTCACTAATGGGTTATAGAGAAAACATCAAGAGTCCAGCACTAATCCTATGACGCCTTTGACTACCCATCTTGTAGACACACTAAACTTTCTTTGAAACCAATGGGAGTCAGGGTTTCAATTCATAGATACAATGATTGGTTATAATGATTTGAAATGAGTTTCAAATCATTTATATCAAATTGAGTCATTGATATAAATGATCAAGTGAAATGATTTAAATAATTTACGATGTTAATTCTAGAGGTGGAACAAGCGAGTATTTCCATTTTCTACTAATGGTTAGTTCCACTAACCATTAGTAGAAAATGGAAATACTCCGTTCGTTCCACTAACCATTAGTAGAAAATGGAAATACTCAGTTTGAAACCCTGACTCCCAGTGGTTTCAAAGAAAGTTTAGTGTGTCTGCAAGATGGGTAGTCAAAGACTTGATCACTTGATCACTTGAATCCCAAGTATTCATCGATTTGCTCGAGGCGGGTGCCAGTAACATTTCCATTGGACCCTATCACGTGCCAATGTAGCCCAATGGCATCTGGTTGATTCAGGAATATGAAGAGCCTCAAACCGTTCCTAGTCAAAGACGCCATAGGGATTAGTGCTGGACTCTTGATGTTTTCTCTATCACTATATTGGTTTGCATAATAAAAAACCTTATTTTTGGACATTTCCCTAGGTCTGAGAAGATTTTTTTCCCTTAGTATAACAATTTCTTCCAAAGTCTACAAGGCCTCTATTGATCTTGGTTTTATTATCTTTGTTGTCTTCGGAAAGTCCAGCTGAACTATTTGGATGCAAATAGCATCTGACATTCATATGTGCTTCTCAAGGAGCTTCAGTTTTCTACATCTAAAATCTTACTTCTCAGTTCTATCCTATCAACCATAATTTTCCATCTTTTGCATAATAGAGAAAGCCTAGAGGGAATTTGAGTCTAAAAATTCTGTTCCCCATTTAACATAATGCTCTGGCATTCTGGGCACATTTCACAGAGGAAAAGGGGTTTTTGTGAGTAAAATAGGTAAAAGTGAATCTCATAAATGACGGCAGTTCTGGGAAGACCAGTTCAGCAGCATGTGTGTCTACCTACCCATTTAACATTATCTTCATACTTCCACAAACTATCAAAATTCATGTTATAGTTGGTCTTAGGTATCAGATACCTGAGGATTCTGCCTATATATATATATATATACATATACATATATATATATTTTATAGTTAGACTAATGCAGTTGAACCTGTACTCAACACTTAAAGATGTTTTTTTTGCTTATTATTGTGACTTAAACAAATCAGTATAACAGTTCTATATACAGAATTTATATGATATTAGATTAGGTATTATGATAGTGTAGATAATCTACATGATTGCTAGAGGATTGTGTAATTTAGAGGATACAATTACATTTTGTATAAAATTCTGAGCATCTGTAGATTTTGGTTTCTCCATGGGGTTTTAGAAGAAATCCCCAGATACTGAAAGATGACTGATATAATTGAATGCATTTAGCTGTTTGTGGTTCTAGCAGTTTAGGGCTACATGTAAGCAAGTTTTAGTTGTGCCTCTCTGGATCTCATCTTCCTTCCCAGATATTAAGGTAGTATGGACTTGGTCCTTGAATAGATTCATGATAAGTCTTTGATTTTTATTTTTATTTATCTCTGGCTCATTAAGTTAGTCACTAGTGTCTTAGCTATGAATAGAAAAATAACATATAACTTTTAGGCAATTCTACTTACACAGTAGTAGAATTCTACTTCACACAATGGGGAGAAGGGGCTGCAAAGTTTGAGAAGAGAACTCCCACAATGACCACCAATTTGGAACTCTTTGACACCATTGCAGTGATATGGGAAGATGCATCATTGATGACATCGATGAAGAATAAAACTGACGGGTTCAGCACCTCCATAATACTGCAAAGAATACAGAGAGAGAAAAACACAAAAGGATGCCTGCTCGAGCAGTTTCACCAATGGGGCAAGGTGAGACCCTCAGGCAACCACATGCTGACATCCAGCTCATAAAGCAGTGCAAAGAAGAGAAAGGAAGACCTCAAAGAGAGCTGAGCAGGTGGAGGCGTTAAAAACAGTGAGTAGGGCATTTGCCCTTGCATGTGGATGATCCGGGTTCAATCCCTGGCATCCCATATGGTCCCCGAGCACTGCAAGGATTAATTCCTAAACGAAAAGCCAAAAGTAACCCCTGAGCATTGCTGGGATTGCCGGGTGTGACCCAAAAAAGCAAAAAAAAAAAAAAAAAGGCAGAAATACTGGCCGATGCAGCAAAAGCCAGGAAGAGCATTTGCAATGCCTGCCTGAACTTCACCAACTATAAGACCAAGATGACTGCCCTCCAACGTCCAAATGAATGTATCACATCTTCTAGAAAGACAATGGAGAAGATTATCCATGACTTCTACTCAGATATCTTTGATAGCCAAGTCCAATTGCCCACATACCAAATTTCGTGGATGGATATATCGTTCCCAACATTCTCAATTCTGAAATCCAGCATGCCATCTCGTCAGTAAAGAAGGGAACAGCACCAGGCCCAGACAAAGTCAGACCCAACACCTGAAGAGAATCTGCCGTCGGTACTCAATACACTAGCTCGGCTCTTCACATGCTACCTGTCAAAATGCAAGGTGCCCTCCCAATAGAAAACCAGCAGGACAGTTCTACTGTTCAAGAAGGGAGACATCTATGACATTGGCAACTATCACCCCATCTGCCTGTTGTTACAGGCTGTTCTTGAGTCATCCTGAACAGGATTGGCAGAACATTATATGAAGGACAACCATGCAAGCAAGCTGGCTTCCAAAAAGGATTCAGCACAATTGACCATATCCACATGGTAACTAAGCTCATTGAGGTTTGTAGGGATGCATATATATATATATATATTTTATATATATTTTTATATATATTTTTATATATTATATATTTTTATATTTTTATATATTATATATATTTTATTATATATTATATATATTTTATATATATTTAATATATTTTTATATATTATATATATTTATATATATTTTATATATATATTTATATATATGTATATATATAAATAGATCACTGTATCACTGTCTTCCCATTCATCATCGTTTTGCTTGAGTGGGCACCAGTAACATCTCCATATGTCCTGTCTCATGTTAGTAGAGCCCAAGGACATCTGCTTGCTCCAGGAACATAAAGAGCCTCAAACCATTACATCTAGTCATGGGAATGAGCTCTATAATTGTTACTGGTATTTGGCATATCAAATATGACACGGGTAACTCTAAGCACTCGCCGTGCAGGTGGCATACTCCTGTAGTCACTTCTAAATCCAGCATTTATTGATGAACTGCTAGGCCACAAGCGGCTGTGCGAGTCGGTTTGTAATAGGCTCTTTTGCTGGGTGGAGTTGATGAGAGTTTTGTCTGGATGTAGGAAAATGGCAGTCCTCATGGAGTGGGGGGTTGTCTGGCTTGTTGTGAGGCTCTTCTGGGGAGGCAGGACAGGGCAAGAACCGCCATTCCACCCAGGCGCCTCGTGAGGGGCTGGGCACAGGAGAGCAGGTAGCATCTCTGCCCCATGTCTGTGAGTCTCTTTTATTTGCATATAAATAGATAAATAGATAAATTATATATCTGTCACTCAACATGATCCTCTCCATCTCCAACCATTTATAGGCAAATTTCATGACTTCATTTCTCCTAACAGCTTCATGTATTCCATTGTGTAGATGTACCAAAGTTTCTTTATCCAGTCATCAGTTATAGGGCACTTTGCTTGTTTCCAGATTCTGTCTATTGTGGATTGATTTAAAGAAATCCTTTTATTCTGTTGAGACCGAAGCAGTCATTGAAGCCCTAGGCCATACAGGGTGTTCAAACCCAATACATCAAGATACTTCGTGAGCTGTATTACGGATTCACCACCAGGATCTCACCATTCTACAAAGAAGTGATCATTGATGTCAAAGAGGGTTTGGCAGGGTTACACCATTTCACCAAAACTCTTCAGCACAACCCTCAAAAACATCATGCACAATTAGAATAGGAAGGAGTGGGAATGAAGATAGACGGTTTGGCAACTACACCACCTCTGCTTTGCTGATTAAATCATTGTAATAACACCAAACATTAGCTAAGTGGCACAATGCTGGCTGATTTTGACGAAATGGAAGATAGTTTACAGCTGAATCTCAACAAACAATGTTCATAAAAAAAAACTCGTTCCAGATGCTCATTCCTCTCAATGGAACAAATATCTCTGAATGCAGCAGTTACTGTATTTAGGTGGAGAAGTCAATATGATGAACAACCTAAAACCAGGAGCTGCACAGGAGGAAAGAGCTGCATGAACACCTTCAAGAGCATCGAAGAAATAGCAGAAAGGACAAACAACCTCTGGCTCCAGGCACATCTCTTCGACTCCACCGCTCTCCCTGCATTTCAACATATGCTCAGAGACCTGGGCCTCTATGAAAGCAGGTGATGGGAATGCTACTTGGTCTCCCAAAAGAGGAATCAAAAGAGCTATGGTTGGAATATTATGCCCACTGAGTGAGAGGAGTTCCATCCTTCGCCTAAGATGGAATTGTGGATGCTGTCTGGTTTGCCAAGGCATCGAAAAATCAGGTGGGCTGGACATGTAATATGATTTTGAGAGAACCTCTCCAGAGCTGTTACCCATTGGTTCTCTAGGACATCAAAAGATTCATGGTCACCTGTTACAATATGGTCAGACATTTTAGCAAGACCCTGAATGAAGGGTTTATTCATTCTTCATATTCCTGGGAGCAATCAGATGCCATTGGGCACTGGCGTGATAGGTTAAAATGGAAACCTTACTTGCACCCTCTTGAGCAAATCGATGAATAAACAGGATATCGTCATCAAGGATCAACATTTTAATCAGACCACAATTATAAATTGGCAGTGTTTGTTCAACATAAGTTATTGAAAAGGATGGGGATTAGGTATCTATTTTATCCCAGGTAGAGTTAAAGTAATATCA
>JAJIBD010015694.1:0-13352 GCA_021461705.1 Cryptotis parvus | reverse complement strand
AAAAAAGAAAATCATGGTATTTTTAGAAAGTATGTAAATGAGCACTTAGAAATATATAGGAAGGCCCACGGGCCAGCACAAGGGCCTCACGGAAGGCTGGGGAGGCTGGTGCTGCCGGCCTGCGCCGGGCCTAGCTGACCATGGAACCCCGAGGAGGGCAGATGGATTTTGGGAGGTGGGCCCGTCGCCTCTGAGGGTCCCGAAGCAGCCAGATGTGACTCGCCCACCACACTAGCCACCATTTTTTGCTGTCCGACGCTGCGTAAACGGCCTCGAGACCAGATCAAGCAGAGCAAAGCCAGTTCGAGCCCAGGTAGGCGGCTCCAAGAGGCGGGAATCACCGGGAAGTCGTCAGTGGAGGCGTGCGTCCCTTCCCCCTCCATCTTGTCGGACCTGGTGGCCCCTGCCGGGCGAGCTGCCCACGGGCCAGCACAGGGCCTCACGGAAGGCTGGGGAGGCTGGCGCTCGGCCTGCGCCGGGCCTAGCTGACCATGGAACCCCGAGGAGGGGCAGATGGGTTTTGGGAGGGGGCCCGTCGCCTCTGAGGGGGTCCCGAAGCAGCCAGATGTGACTCGCCCACCACACTAGCCACCATTTTTGCTGTCCGGGACGCTGCGAAACGGCCTCAGACCAGATCAACAGAGCAAAAGCCAGTTCGGAGCCCGGGTAGGCGGCTCCAAGAGGCGGGAATCACCGGGGAAGTCGCCAGTGGAGGCGTGGTCGTCCCTTCCCCCTCCATCTTGTCGGACCTGGTGGCCCTGCCGGGCGAGCTGCCCACGGCCAGCACAGGGCCTCACGGAAGGCTGGGGAGGCTGGTGCTCGGCCCGCGCCGGGCCTAGCTGACCATGGAACCCCGAGGAGGGCAGATGGGTTTTGGGAGTGGGGCCCGTCGCCTCTGAGGGGTCCCGGAAGCAGCCAGATGTGACTCGCCCACCACACTAGCCACCATTTTTGCTGTCCGGACGCTGCTAAACGGCCTCAGACCAGATCAGCAGAGCAAAGCCAGTTCGAGGCCAAGGTTAGCGGGCGGCAGCGGTCCACTAAAATAGTGAAACAGTAATGTCTTTTAATGCATTGCAGTCAACGAAGAGCAGGAAAGTTTGTTGGGAAGGAGATATAAAGAGGAAAGAAATGACATACAGAACTCGCCAAGTGGTTGAGGTGCGGGAGGCGGGAGAGGAGGTGGGGTCATTGGTGATGGGAGATGGGTTTGGGCGGAGGGTGCGTGTTGAAACACTGTAGAACCAAAGCTCTACCTAGCATCTTTCAATAAAAAAAAAAAGGTGGAATCTTCCACAAACATGTGGGAATCAGTGGTTGGGTAGGACAGAGAAGAGAACAGTGTGCTAATATTTGTCAAAAATGATAACACCAGTCTAGAACTGAGCATTGAATATAGGAAAAAGATATACATGATGATCTCTGAATGTATGTATTGCAATCCACAATGTGTAAGAGAAGAGATAAAGGAATTTGCCATAGAGGCGGGCTGGGGGGAGGGGGGAGGGAAGTGGGGACATTGGTGTTGGGAAATGGGCACTGGTGGAGGGATGGGTGCTGGAACACTGTATGACGGAAACCCAAACATGAACATCTTTGTAATTGTATATCACATGGCGGTGTAATAAAATATTAAAAAAAAAAAAAAAAAAAAAAAAAATAGGAAAAGTTACCAGATGTACAGCTGGCCTACCTAGATTTTAATTAAAACCCATCTTTTATTGGTCAAAACATGACTAATCTGACAGCCAAGCCAAGAGAGGACTGGATGAACACACACATGGTCTCACACACACACATACACAAGCACATACTTCTTGGCATTCAGCTCCATCCTATGTGGAAGCAGCAGGAGCGTGGATACAAATGGATTTTTTCAAGTATTTCTCTTGGCATTGTAGCCATATTTAATGTAACATTCAGTAAAGTGGAAATTTTAATTAAGTTTATGGTCCAACCATCTGTATTTGTTTGGAATTTTTATCTCTTCAAAGCAAAAATGTGAACCTGGCTTTTTTAGACCTGGAAATATCCCAGGCTGCAATTGAATTCATTATCAACAAACTGAGAATGTGTGGTCTGAAATATAAAATAAGATTAGAGAGGTAAGGGGGATACTTAGCAAAATACAAAATATACCTGGGCATTAATTAAGCAGTCACAATTCTAACATGCTTTGGGAAAGATGAATAGAACTTTTATGTTTCTTCATGTTGCAGAGTACAGTTTGGTTCACCCTTGGGGTGCTCAGGGACTGCTCCTGACAGTGCTCAAAGGACCATCTGATGCTGGGTTTTAAACCCGGGCATCCTACATGCACAGCACATACTCCAGCTCTTGAACCATCTCCCAGGCTCTGGTTTTACATATCTTCAAAAGAAGTCTCCAACAGTAAAAGTAATTTTGCTTGTTCATGAGGTTTTGAATTTTACTTTCCCTTTAGTCTTTACTTCTTGCATTGTAAGCGAATCAAAGCTATGTTTAATCTATACTCAAATTATACAGATACCTTTCTTTAAAATAGTGAAAAGGGGGCCCAGAGAGAGGGTCCAGCAGATAAGGCGCCTGCTTCGCATACAGCTCACCTGGGGTTCAATCTGCAAACTCCATATGCATCAGCAGCAATCCCTGAGCGTCACTAAGTGTGACTATAAAAGCCAAAAATGGCAATAATAAAACAGCAAAATAGTAAAACCTCCCTATTGTACAAAGAAGGGGATAAGATGAACATATGAAATAGGGGGAAATACTTGCTTGTATTTGGAAGCAATAAACAGTTAACCTGTTCAAATGTACTGTGGTACAGACACATATGATCATTCCTTCCAGTGGGGTGGGGCACAGGGAAAGGAGGCAAATAGAGTAGCCTGGAGTTAACCTATTTATCATTCTCTGTAATGTGTTTATTAAGTGAAGCAAAGTACAACTAGATACCTTGTTTGAAAAGTGAATTTCTGAAGAGGAACCCTGAAACAGCATTTCCCAGATACCTACTTCACCTGGAGTTATTGTTGAGTGCAGAACCAGGAGGAAGCTGCTAGCATCCCTGGATCACTTGTCTCTTGTCACTTGTCTTCCCGTTGTTCATCAATTTGCTCAAGCGGGCACCAGTAACGTCTCCATATCTTGGGAATGAGGTCCATTATTGTTACTGTTTTTGGCATATAGAATACACCATAGGTAGCTTGCCAGGCTCTGCTGTGGCCCTGGGTTCATCCCAGGGGGCCCAGTCTTTTTCTATGTCAGACCATCAACCATCCAGGGGCCCACTGGCAGAGTCCTGGGTATAGACAAGCCCTATCTCCTGTCTTCCACTGCCAATGCAGCCGGGCACCACAGTCACACCTGCACACCTCGAGGGGCAGAGCATCCCTGGGTATAGCCCAAATCTCCCCCTTCAAAATATAATTAATTAAAAAAAAGTAATTCTGAGTCATTGTTGCTTTGTTAGGAAAGATTACTAAACCACCAAATAACAGATATATGTATAATCACCAAGCCTTCTTAATGTTATGAAGCTTAGGAGCTTCTGGTCTTTCCATTGTTTTCCCCAGGAGTCTTCATTTGGTCCTCAATAGGCCATTTAAAGAAGGAAGGCATCTAAGAATTCTTGGTTAGTTACCATTTCTCTGGGTTTCTTTCATGTGTTGAAGAGGTTCT
Organism: Cryptotis parvus; assembly: GCA_021461705.1. Taxonomy (NCBI): domain Eukaryota; kingdom Metazoa; phylum Chordata; class Mammalia; order Eulipotyphla; family Soricidae; genus Cryptotis; species Cryptotis parvus. The sequence goes on along the minus strand of JAJIBD010015694.1, from coordinate 9,692 downwards.
AAACACTTGTGGCTCTGGCAAAAAAAAAAAAAACAGAATTTTATAAAATCTTGTGATTTCTTATGCACTTAATAATTTAATATTTTTCTTTTCATAAGCTATTTTAGTACCTTTAAATTTTTTTAGTTATTAAAGTTTACGTCCAATGACAATCTACCAATTGCCTCTTTCCTATTGTTTTGTTAATATCTTTAATCTAAAATAATTACAATTACTTATTTTCCTCCTCCTCATCATCCTCCTCATTCTTCTTCTCCTTCTTCTTTCTCTGTCTCTGACTCTCTCTGTCTCTCTCTGTCTGCCTGTCTGTCTGTCTGTCTCTCTCTCTCTCTCTCTTTCTCTCTCTCCTAGTCAAACCCAGCATTGCTCTGAGATTACTCTTGTAGTCTGTGTTTAGGAATCATTCCTATAATCCCTGTGCTCAGGATCACTTCTGGCAGCTCAGGGGCCATACAGGGTACTAAGATTGAAATCTGGTCAACTGCTTGCACGGCAAGCACTGTACCTTCTGAACTATCTTTCCCTCCTTCTTTCTCTTTACAGTGTCAGGAATTAAGACCAAGGACTTACACATGCAAGATAAGTGCTCTACCTCTGAGTCTCACAATCATATGTACTTTTAAACCATGGAAAAGGAATTGTAAGGAAGCATACCACCAAATACATCATTATTTTTCAGCTTAGTCTAGCTAGTAGTTATATTAAAGAATGGATTTAAGAAACCAGCATTTACAATTTTATATATGTCTTGCAATTGTAACCATGTAAAAACCATACACTTGGAATGGAAAGACACATCATAATATAATTTATAAGGGCAACCAACAGTACATTCTTTCCTTCCATTTATTTTATTTTCTAAATTTTCAAGTTGGAATAGACTTTATATTTCTAACAGAAATCTTTCTAAAATTAAAATAAGATGGTCAGTTATTTGAGTTTGTGTGAACAAAACAAACTGGAGCCAAAGTGATAGCACAAAGGGTCAAACTGGCGCAGCCAACCGTGACCCATCCTGACACCACCAGGTATCCTGGAGCATTGCACCCTATGCTACCTGGGTACTGTCTCTCCAGTCTGAAGCTTGTGTTTTTAATGCTATGCCTGGGACTCCTTTCTAAAAAAAAAACCCTGACTCTAAAGATCTTGGTTGGGTACCCTCTTTTAAAAGGCATCTTATTCTGAGTCAGAGCAGAGGTCAAGTAACTTTGAGAAACAAGGTGTAGAGAGTGTGCCTTGGTCAGCAAAGTGAAGTAAAAGGCCTTCCTGAGCAAGATAAATCTGGACAGATGGTTTATTTTAGAAAAGGTTTCTTTGTTCTTGAGTATCAGCGTTGATTGCCATGAATCAAGATATTATTTTGTTTCCCAAAGTTACCAAATAGGACAAGAGAACTGGAGGCAGCGGGAAGAGAATGTTCAAATGTTTTCTGCAAGTGTAGAGCCAGTAAAATTGGTAGGACTGGACTTGCCCAAATCCAATGCCTTCAGTTTTCATTGTGAAAATTAATACAGAGATACTCACTTAAGTGAAACTGAGGAGGCCACTTCTGTAGCTCAGACATCATCCCACTAAGGAAATAACTGAAAATATTTGCATCTTTGGAGGGAGAGCTGCAGCTTCAGGACCCCAGAGGGAGGCAAAGGTCATTCACCCAGCAACAGCCAGGTCGATGACAGAATGCTAAACCTAGCAAAGGAAAAGCCATTGCTCTTCCCACTCCTGGTTTTCTGCCATGAACTCTTGCTTTGAAACAGGGATTCCAAATCAACAGGAGAGAGATGGTGGTAGGAATACATGCAACACATGTTTTTGTCATGAGATACACCACCCCATTACAAATTAATTTTTTTGAATAAACCAAATTTTCCATTGACTTTGGGCACTGGAAGCAGGTCGGTTACAGCAAAGCTTTTGAAAAAAAGTGAAAGTGTGAAAGGCTGAACACATGGCATGGGAGAGAGAGCCTCTCCCTACTGCAGAAAGGAAGCAAACCAACTGATGTTGACTTCCTCATAGTTCTGCCAAGTAGCTCGCCTGGGAAGCCAGGATCACTGGCAACAGTCCTGCTACTTGATAATTTTTTCAAAGGATCTGCATGTATATGTTTGTGTAGGAGCGGGATGGAACTACTAGGAAGGAAACCAAGGGATGACATCAGTTAAAATAAACATTCCTGTTACCCACATTGCTTTCTTCCCAAAAGTCTCCAAAGTGGAGTGCAGTGTCGTCAATCCAACAGATCTCTAAAGATTAGGCCTTAGTTGTATAAAATGGTGCATGTTTGCATAAGGGGAAATGGCATGGGGTGAGAGGGGCCAAGAGTTAGGGAGCTTTCATGAAGTGTAGGGCTGGGGATGTAGGGATTGTATATAGCAGGTGGGATGCTTGCCTTGCACTCAGCTTACCCAGGTTGTATTCCTGGCACTTCCACATGGTCCCCTAAGTCCTTCAGGAGTGATTCACAGCCAGGAATAAGACCTAACACAGCCAAAAACAAGACCAAAAATATATATATAAGGTTGAGCCTGAGGACACTTTCAGTGACTCTGCCCAACATAGTATGGGTCTAAAGATTTGGCACTTGGTTGAGTAATGAAGTGGTGCTACATGGGACCAATGTGCTCGGGGCTACCTAGGATATAACGGTGATGCTTGGTGCTTGAGGATGGAAGAACGTGAGGCTGGGAAATGAACTTGGTGTCTTTAGTATGTAAGACATATATTCCACCCCTTTGGACTATCTATCTCCCTGGACCTCCAAAGAGGTGTTTTTAATATCTGGTAAGTCAACAGAAGTTTGGGGTACCATGTAAAAGTTTGGGTGTTTTTTTTCTTAATTTTATTTCTATTGAGTCATATTTTCATTGTAAGTGCTATGATGTTAGGAATGGTATTTTATGGTTATTGCTTTATACTTACTGCCTGTATACTGCAACTAATACAGTAGACATTTGTGATAAGTGTTGAATTTTAATTCTTTCATAATATCTTGTGTTGATTTTTGTTTCTCCAAAATTCTTGTAGGACAATGGAATTGAATGCAATAACAATGACAGGTTGTTAAGTATCTGAGCCCGTATATGAGATTTCAAATATTAGGGTTTTTATCTTCAGAGATCTTTCTGCAAAAAAATAGAATAAAACTAATGTGTTGAAGAATTAAATAAATCCAAATTCAAAAGTAGTACAATCAAGTTTGTTGCCATTTTTTTCTTTCCTTTTTGTTGCAAAATGATACTGATTTATCCCAGGAACAATGAATCATTTGTCATCAGCATTATGTTCTGTTCCAAATAAAATAGCTGTGTCGGGAAATTTATAGACAAAAGCTTTCTTTAGTCTAAAGACATGGTGGGATAATATACTTAAGATTGCTAATTAATATCAGTCATGGAAATGTCATAAATATGAAAAATGCATTATTTCTTTGAGTAAAGCTCTTTTTTTCTAAATTCCTGTTCCTCCATGCACTGCCTCACGCACCTCACTCCTAGCTTCTGATATTTCTTCCATCCCTGCACCTGAGAGACATGTTCAAAAAGCCTCAATGGGGCCAGAGTGATAGTAGAGCAGGTAAGGTGCTTGGCTTGCATGTGGCAGACCTGGGTTGGGTCCTCGGCATCCCATAAGGTCTCCCTGAGCACTGCCAGTAGTAATTCCTGAGTGTAGAGGCATAACCCTTGAGTACTGCCAGGTGTGACCTACCCCCTCCCCAAAAAAAAAAAGACCTTTAAAAAATAAACTCAATTCCTTGAATTCCCTCCACTCACATTCCAGGCCACCAGGGGCCTTTAGACTTGTACAAATGAGCACTGCAGTCAGCATTGCCCTAAATTCACATTCATTGCGGGATGCCGGGGCAGGGAAAAGATGGAGCCACCCAGGCCAGGGTGGGGGTGCCATTCCCTAGGGTTTGAGTAGAACTAACTCTTTAAGTAAAATGATTGTTTAGTTTTGAAAGGCATATATAGTTCAGACTATTCAGCAGTTACAAACTAGGGTCTTGTTTACCCTACAAGAGCCATTGATATTTTTATATCAGAATGAGAGAAATAATGAGAGTTGAAATAATGAGAATAAAGAGGCTAGAAAAGAACTTGATCTTAAGGCATGGACTTTTATGGATATATATGTTAAAAATTAGGCAATAAATTGTTGTAAAACAAACTCAACTCAGCCAATGTAACCATCTATTGGCTTTATTCAGCTATTCATGAACTGAGCGGCATCTGTCTCATAGACACAAATAAATTCCAATGAGCTGTACGAAGTAAAAGACATAGGCAAAAGGGCAGGGTTGCAGGGAAATGACCCCTTGCTAAAAGAAGATTGGTTACAGTACTGTGGAATGTGAGTCACATTCCTTTCAGGGATATGTTATCTGATAACATGTAACAGGCAGGTTATCTGACTCATTGGACTGACTGGGCAAGTCCTGGCTGACTAATTAAAGATTTCATTTCTTAGAAAGACCAGGACAGTAATTAACTTGACACTCACTGACTCCATCCCTCCCGGTCTGAGGTCCTACACTGGATGTGAATTTAAGGCAATGCTGCCTACAGTGCTCAGTTGTGCAAGTCTAAAGAACCCTGGTGGCCTGGAATGTAAGTAAGTGATTTCATTTGGGATCTGCTGTCTTTTTTTCTTTAAAAGTGGGGTTTTAAAAAAAAAGAAAGTTAAATTGTACATATCCTTTTACTCCATGATTCCATCTCAATGAATTTATCAGAAATGTGCATAAAGTTGTATATCTATACAAGTAAGTACAAAGTCCCTGTTTACAACTGTGTCAAGCTAGATACAACCTTGATTTTCAACAATGGGGGGGAAAGTGCACAGACAGGAGAAAAGAGACTATCTAAACTTGATATACTTGAGTCAGACTCTTGTGACTTAGATCCCCTTTGCCATCTTTATTTTACTCCAATCACTGTCATTTAAACCAACTGCACAGGAATAATTTGATCTCAGTTAAAAGATTCACTCAATTTGTAAATCCTCTGCAGAAACCCTCTCATCCTCCTGAGTTTTGTGCATGTTTGGGAAAACTAGACAGTTTGTGCTCCATGGAATGATCATTGACCAAGATAGGGTAGGAGCCAATGGATAAAATATTTAACATCTATCTCTTTGATAAAGAATCCTGATTTGAAGCTTTCACCAAGTTTCCCTGGTCTAAAGACTCCCACTGTAGTCAATTTCAAGCCACTAGTCCTTTATCACAACATGAAGTTGGCAAGAGCTGTATACAGTAGGTTGTGCCAGGCAGGCACCAACTAATCACTGCGTTAACCCCACCACTTCCTCCTGCTGAGAGTCACTCTGCAGTACATTCAACCGATCTTCTCAGATGGTACCTCATGAGATTGAACCTTGCTTGCCCGGAGTAGTTAACAACTGAAAATATACTTTTTGAACAGCTTTTCAACTTCCTACCATGTTTTTGCTTCCTACAAAGTTTCCCTGGACTTTCTTCCCGAAAGAATAATTATACACAAAACCTTGTTTAAGATTCTTTCTGAGGAAGCCAGTAAAAAACAGAGGTTAAATTCTCTAATGTGTACTTTTTTACATTGGTGGGAGATTTGACCCAAGAGAGCTCAGGGTTTACTCCTGACTATGCCATGCTCAGGGATCACCCTAGAGAGACACAAGGGGACCATATATGGTGCTAGATAATAAACCCCATTGCTACATGCAAGGGAAGCGCCCTAACTATTGTAGTATTGTCCAACCCTAACTTGTTTTTAATGTCCTCATTTTCATGATAATAAGGAACATTTCACTTATATTACTTAAAGGAAAATTGATGTTATTTTAAATTGTGGGTAAAAATAAACAAATTGACCAGAGTTTAAGAACTCTTTGACTATCAAAAATGGTGGATTACCAAAACATATGCACATATATAATGTATGTATGTATATTTACATATATATGTATACACACATATATAGGCGTAAATGTATAAAAAGAATAAATGCCTTAATTCCAAATATTTAGAAAACACATGATTGTTTTAATCCCAACAAGAAGTGTGGGGGTTCATAGACAGTCAACAGAGGAAAAGGCACTGTATACTGAAGGGCATGAGCTTTAGAAGGGATGGGAGGGGGAATGCTCCACATGAACAGGCTTGAAGTCCTTATTCTAGTTCCTTTCTACTCAGATTTAGACCAAAGATTACTTAAATTTCCAGCAATTATATTTCAGGATTTCCAAGAATCTTTTCAATTTATCTCTTTCCCATTTGCTTTCTGGAGTTTCTGTGTGTGTGTGTGTGTGTGTCAGTGTGGCAGGCACACACATGTGCACACGTGTGTGAGAGAGAAATAGAGAAACAGAGAGACTGAGAGAGATAGAGACACTTCATACACATATATGCACACCGAATGATATATACACATACATGTTGCAGGACTCCTCTAAGAGCCTCTGCATCTGCTCTGGATTGCCTCCTGCAAATCACTTCATAGATAAGAGGGTAGTCTAAATGTGGCAGTTTATCTGACCATGTATTCTGTACTAGCTGGTATAAATATTCTCTCATGCTACCACAATCATCGTGGGACTAGCTAGATCTCACCAGCATATTTGCCTGGCCACGTTGGATCTCTAAGTAATTAGACCAGAGAGAAATGCTGTTTGCCTCCAAGCAAGCAAGCATGGCTCCCTGATAACTCAAAGGCAACTAAAATACAAAACTACCGTGAAGTAGACGAGACTTGTGAAGGCTTGGAGAAATATTTAACTGGCATTAGTAATAGTCTTTTGGTACAGAGACATACCATCTCAGAAACCCCTTCTCTACCCTATAAAGGCTTTTCCAGGCAGATCTTGGCTCAAAGACATTAGCATATAAAAAGGGCCTAGGTGAGTGCTGGGAGAAATTACCTGAGGGCATTTGACCCTCCCGCTTCCCCATAATAGTGGGAGGGAGGTCTGAGGTTGCAGGGGTATAAAACTAGCCTGCTTCCTCTCTCACTCTCTCTTTTTTGGGCTCTCTCTTTTGTGAGCTCGCACCCTTCTTGGGGAGTCTTGTCTTTGTCTCCTCTTTACAGGGCCTTAACACGTGGTGGCCGCCATTTTGGCCTACACGTGACTGGGGTTCTAGCCAGGAATCCTAAGCACAGGATTTTTCCTATTGTTGATTTGTATGCCTGAACCTGTGATAAGTAAAGCCTTTTAAAACCGCATCAGATTCTGAGTCTCCATCCATTCCTGCCGGCCGAGGTAGAAGGGAACTCGCTTCCCGGCACTGTGGGGGACCCCAGCGGCATCCCGACACATACATCTGTATGTATTTATTTCACACATATGTATGTGTATATATCATACATGTAAATATATGCCTACAGGTAGAGGAAGTGTAACTATAAAAAGGAGTATACCTGAAACTTTTTACAATATTCTATTCACAGATATATAATGACATTTACTTCCCTTTTAATGTTTCTCCATTTTCTGAATAATATTGCATTATGCACTACTTCTGCAACTGGAGAAGTTATTTAAAATTGCGTTCAAATTATTCAAATAAAAGAGATGAAACAGTTTTAGATGCTGGGTAATTACTTGAGAATTCTCATCAAGTCTGTTAGTCCCCACCTGGTGGCAGTCATCAAAACTCAGTCGTCAAGTGTGAGGTGCTTTGGGGACCAGGCTCTAGTAACCCAGCCTATTTCAGTGGCAGCACCTGTCACAACAGGGAATCTTAAAAGCCACACAGCTGAAGTCAAAGGATGACTTGGTAACATGGTGGGATTGTGGGGCTGGTGGAGGGTGGTAAGGACAGGATTTGGGCACAGAAAGGAAGTGCTGCTATTCCGAGCTGCCGCGTGATAGGGAGCTAGCTGGTTTTTATCCTCCCTTCCCTCTGGCCTTGAAGAAGCTCAGGATAAATTTGCTTCCCATTTTATCCAGCTCCATCTTCCCTGAAAGTATGCTTTTAGGGGATTCGGTCTGCTTGCTCAGACTTTTCTTAGACCTGATTCTCTTTTGGCTACTATTTGATGTATTTTGTGTCTATTTCATCTGCCTGAAATAAGTTTTGGGAAAAAGAAGGACACAAAATGCCACAAACGAAAGAGTCTGGAACATGCTGTACCCCTCAGGGCCTTTCCAGGACTATGAGCTCCAGGTGAAGCCAGTTCCCTCATGGAAACAGTCAAGTCTTACCTAGCTCTGACTCCCACACGTTTGTGATAATAGAAAATGGAACAGTGTGCTAACAATTGTGAGGGTACTAATGCCAACCTAGAACTGAGCATTAAATAGAGGCAAGGATACACATGACAACCCTTTAATGTATGTTCTGTAATCCATAGTCTGGAGAGGAAGGAAAAGAGAAAGATAGAGAAATGGAAAGAAATAAAGAACCTACCATGGAGGAGGGCTGGGGAGGGGGAGGAACCGGGGGCGTTGGAGGTGGGAGATGGGCACTGGTGGCGGGATGGGTGCTGCTACACTGTATGACCAAACCCAAATATGAACTTTTTAATTGTATATCTTTGTAATTGTAAAAATAAAAAAATAAAAAAAAAAAAAAAAAAAATAAAATGCAAAAAAAAAAAATGAAAAAAAAAAAAAAAAAATTTAGAGCAATGACATGAGAAATTGACAGTGTTTTTAGAGTATATAAAACAAAATATTTTATTACATTAATTTAGTCTGCTTCCTTTTATATCACTAAGTGTGGCTATTAAAAAATTACAGCTACCAATGTAGTATTCCATGGAATGCCTACTGAGTAGTCTTGCAATAAACTTTAATATAACAAAAAATGTGCATGGAAAAAAAAAAAAAAAAAAGAAACAGTCAAGTGGGAGAGAGAAAGACCAGCTTCAGAGCATGCCTCTGCACATGGGCCTGAGGGACCCTTCAGCACACCCTGGACCCCTGACTGGAGAAGACTGGCTCTCTAGAGTTGTTAAGTGACTCTTTTTTTTCTGGTCGCCCAGGCTTGCAAGAGCCCTCATCGCACTTACCATAGCAGTGAGAATCAGTATGAGGTCCACCCACCTAACAGACTTATGAAGGCAGGCCAGGCCAATGTGCCCTACTTAGATGCTCACGGTCTTAATTCCTAAAACCCAATTCTCTGAATTACTTGTAGGAATTCCCTTCAAGATTATCCCTAGCATATATTCCTAGTATATATCAAGATTATCCCTAGCAGTTTCATTGGCAATGGGGAAAAGATTTGGATATGAAATAAATAAACAGGATCAACAGGCCTTTACATCTGTAAGGGCCTACTTGACCAACAGCTCTGTTCTCAATGGTATTTAAAGACTATAAGTATTAAGATGACTTGGAATTATGGCAGAAATACAAGAAAATCGATGGACTGGAATGATAGTATAGCAGGTAGTGTGTTTGCCTTGCCCACTGGCTGACCCAGATTCAATCCTCAGCATCCCATAGAGTCACCGCACTTCCAGGAGTAATTCCTGAGTGCAGAGCCAGGAGTAATGCCAGAGCATCGCTGGATCTAAGGCAAAAAGAATTTAAAATAATTGAAAACCAAAAGTTATATATTTTATATGATTTTATATAACTGTACAGGAATTTAAATGACTGAGTTTATTTGATTTTTTCTGGTCTGGGAGGCCCACATCTGACTATGCTCAGGGTAACTCCTGGCTGTGTGCTCAGGGACCTGTATGGTGCTGGGGATCAAACTG
>JAJIBD010015692.1:0-48894 GCA_021461705.1 Cryptotis parvus | reverse complement strand
TCTGTCTGTCTGTCTGTCTGTCTGTCTGTCTGTCTGTCTGTCTGTCTGTCTGTCTGTCTGTCTGTCTGTCTGTCTGTCTGTCTGTCTATCATCTATCCATCCATCCATCCCTCTCCCTCTCTCTTAAACATTGTGGCTTCCATACAGACATTTCGGTATTAGCATGTAAATCCTTTTCTGTATAGTCATGTTCAGTTCTAGCCTGGCTTTAACATTTCCCTGAATTGGTAGACCACTGGTATATATTTATATCCCATTAATAAATGAAGTCATTCTATATCTGTCATTTTCCTTCTGACTACTTTCTCTCAGCATGATAGTTTTCATGTTCATCGAAAACTACCAAAGTTATGGTAGTTGCAGGTAAATTTCATTACTTCATCTTTTCTGACAGCTGCATAGTATTCCTTTGTGTATATGTACCGTAGTTTCTTTAGCGAGTCTTCTGTTCTCAGACATTCAGGTTGTTTCCAGACTCTGGCTATCATGAATATAGAAGTGCAGATATTGTTTCTGCATTGTGTTTTTGAGTCAACAGGGTATATTCCCAGAAATGGTATTGCTGGGTCAAATGGGATATCAATATCCAGTTTTTGGAGGAATGTCCATATTTTCCAAAAGGGCTGGACCAGTCAGTATTCTCACCAACAATGGATGAGAGTCCTTTTCTCCCTCACATCCAAGCCAGCACCGGTTGTTCGTGTTCTTTTGGATGTGTGCCAGTCTCTGTGGTGTGAGATGATACCTCATTGTTGTTTTGATTTGCATCTCCTACCAGTGAGGCGAGTGGCAGGTGCAGGTCTGGGACGGCAGCAGCAAGTAGGTCACCTGGGCGTTACTGCCCGCGTCGGAGTCAGTGGCGCTCACGCTGCCGATGTTGCAGCGCCGGGGCTGTTGTTCTCGCCCACCAGCAGCGTGTAGGAGGGGCTGGCTGAAGGCGGGGCGTTGTCGTTCACGTCGGACACCAGCACTGTGATGGTGTGCTGCGTCTGCAGCCTGGGGGTGCCCATGTCTGCCACTGTGATGGTGATGTTATACTCGGCCTGGCTCTCTCGGTCCAGCGGTCTCTGTTATCAACTTGTAAAAGTGCGCAATGGAAGGTTTCAACATGGATGAGATATCTTACTGGATGGGGCAAATCATCCTTTCATCGTCCCCTTAGTTTTATCTTAAAAACTGTAAAAATCTCCCGTGGACACTGGAGAATTTTCTAGGATAGAACTTTCAGGTGAAGCTAGAATCAGTTCTTGGACATTGTCATTTATATCCTCCATCTTTATCACACAGTGAATTTTCCACACCTGCTCCATCAGGAGGCTTAATATCAACCTCATATGATTTATAATTTTTTCAAAGTCAGTATTAATAATTAGATGCCATTGGGCTACATTGGCACGTGATAGGGTCCAATGGAAATGTTACTGGCGCCCGCTCAAAGCAAATCGATGAATAACGGATTCAAGTGATCAATATTAATAATTAATTTAATTTCACCCATGAGTACATAATGTTCGTGTAATCCCTTTATCACAGGGAATAAGTGAATAGAATACTTTGATCTTTATCTACGTCTGAATATCTTGCAGAAACAATGATAATGAAAGATTGCAGAGAACTGAATTCTGGGATTTGTACATCACATAGTAGCTGCTCAAACTCAGCCATGGATGTTGATATCTTAAGATCCCAATGAGAATCAACACAATCCCAGTTTTAGAAGGTGCACCATCATCTACTGTCATGAGAATTAACTTGAGCTCAGGTTGCTGCTCTGTCTAGAGCTTTATCTCTAACCAATTTAGGGGTATTTTCTGCCCTCACCATCATTCTGGGTGATGAGAGTTCTGGAAATGGGAGTTGGGGTTGATAATTTAGTTTTAAATGCCATTGACACCTACTTCCAAATTTTGTGCATTATTTTTAATTTTTTTTTGGTCATACACAGCGATGTTTAGGAATTACTCCTGGCTTTGTACTCAGGAATTATCTTGGCGGTGTTTCAGGGAGCATATGGATGCCAGGGGATCAAATTCATGTCCACTGCATGCATGGCAGATGCCCAACCTAATGCACTTTGCTCCTATCCCATTCTTGTGAGTATTTAAGGGGAGACACGGTTCCTGGAAGAGTATTTTCCATGGCTTTCAAAAAGCATTTCTGTTTCTGGAAACATATGACCAAAAGCTAAACCCGATATATCTCTAAAGGTTCTTCCAATAACGTCTGAAATTGTAACACATGGGGCTTAAAGGGTCCACACTGCTTCCCAATCCAGTTTCTCATTTACTTGTAAATCTCTAACTTTTGCTATTTTAATAAACAGAGCCTTCCTCTGAGGCAACTCTCTTACTCCTAGTCCTACATCAACCTTCCTGTTTTGCACAGGTCTGAGCCAGCAAAACAAAGAGAAGCAGAATTTACCTTAGTCTAAGAACGCACTCCTAGTTCAACCTCCATTCCTCCACTGTCACAAGTTCTTCAGGTCGGTGCTTCTGTTGTGTTTGTGGACAATTTGTTCCCAACCTTGCAGTGAACTCCTTTAAGAATTCTCTTATGAGAATGGTCTGTGTTGGACTGCTGGAACCATACCCCTCCACAAGTTTGTTTTCCATAGTCTTATCTTACACTATGTACCTCTGTAGAAATGTTATAACCCCTTGTTAAAAACATAACCCCTTATTAAAAATAATTTGTAAAGAGCATCTACATTTATTACTATTATCTGTGATAATAGTATTATTACTATTATAATTATTATAAGTATATTATAATTATCAATATTATATTATAATTATTACTATTATAATTATTACTATTATAATTATTGCTAATTATATTTATAAAACTAAGATGCATACATGTTCAAGCTGAAATTTGCTGAAATCTTGAAGAGCAGGATAGTCAAGATCTAAATGATAAAGTTAAAATTTATTCCAGAGCACACACAATTCATTTTTAGCAAGCAACTTTCTCTTATGACTATATTAGGATCTCTCTCTCTGGCATGTAATTGAAGTACTTTATTCCTACAGATGGGAAAACAAAATTTTAACCAATATTTTAATAAGGATTAAAAAACAAAGTTTGTATCAGTATTCTGGTACTACAGTGATATGGATGCCTGTAATAACATCATGGTACAAGTGTGAAAATTGTGATGCACATTGGTTAAATATATTCATTCACAGATAACTGGAATTGGCATTCTATTTTATGATACATTTGCCTAGTTATGAAACATTTGACTAGTCTTTCAACATAGAAGAATACCTTGCTCACAGTTACAATGAGATCATTTTCCTCACAAAAATATCTCAATTACAGAAGATCTAGACACTTTATTATGGAATTAAATGTCTAAGAAGTAAATATTTGTAGATAAAAGTGATACAGTGAAAGTGAATAATTACCACAATCAGTTTGTATTCTCAACAGTCATGCTTAAGCTAAATATTCTCTGCCTATAGACTTGGCAAGAACTTAAAATTTTATTTCACAAGACTTTCTAACGTATCAAGTAAATATTACTATTAATATAATAATCATCAACAGATTTATAATTTGTATTATTTGTAAATCCTAAAGATGTCACATTAAATTGTTAAATAACTCGGGACGGAATGATAGCAGAGCGGGTAGGGTGTTTGCCTTGCATGTGACCAACCCTGGTTTCAATCCCTGGCATCCCATATGGTCCCCTGAGACCACCAGGAGTAATGCCTGAGTACAGAGCCAGGAGTAACCCCTGAGCATCGCTGGGTGTGACCCAAAAAATTAAAAAAATGCTAAATAATTCTATTAAAATTAATTCAGTAAGAAGTACTAAAGAAATAGGTGCTAAAGATAACATATTCTTACAAAATGGAAATACATGGAAGAAATAACAATTTTATGTTACTTAAAAAAACTGACCCTGGAGCACAAATTACCAGAGAAAACAGATTAACAAGATATTTTATGAATCCCTTTGTAATCTTTGTTTTGTTGAAAGACTGCATTACTATATTATGTATAAAATTAAAATTTGTAAGAAATTGTCTAGATTAGCTATTGCTAAGCTTTTACCTTTTTATTTTACTTTTGGGGGTCATGCTCCAGAGATGCTCAGGGGTTACTCTTGGATCTACACTCAGGAATTAATCCTGGTAGGGCTTGCAGGACCATAACAATGCCAGGAATGAGCTCAGGTCAGCCTTGTGCAAGGCAAATGTCCTACCTGCTATACTATCTTTCCAAACCTACTTTTACATTTTTTATTTATTGATTAAGTCAACAATAGAAACTTACAGTAAAAGTTTCAGTTTGATGATATGTAGTGTAGCCTAATTGAGTATTCAAGATTTCATCTGTTTTTCCTGGTTTTGTGAAAGGCCCTCCACTCTCCCAGATCACTGCATCACTGTTTTCCCATTCATTGTCAATTTGCTCAAGCGGGCACCAGTAACATCTCCATATGACCTGTCTCATGCAAGTAGAGCCCAAGGGCACCTGCTTGCTCCAGGAACATAAAGAGTCTCAAACCATTCCATCAGGTCATGGGAATGAGGTCTATAATTGTTACTGGTATCTGGTATATCAAATATGACACTGGTAGCTTGCCAGGTTCTGCCGTCTGGGTAACATACTCTCCCAGATGGGTTAAATAAAAAAAATCATTCATTAAAACTGCAGAACTAAAGAAGAATAAGAGATTTGGGGCTTAGATATTGAAATCAAGAATTGTCTTGCCTAGAACCAAGTAGTTACTTAGGTTATGCCTTGCCCATTCCCACACTTCTTCTCAAGTTTACTTTTCCTCCCTCCCTTTTCTTTATTCATTTACTCTATGTTGCTGTCTGCACTGATATAAAATACCTACCTCAGTTCATGCTTAAAGTTTTTTCTACTACAAGCATAAAAATTATACATCTTAATTGAAAATTTGAGGACTTGGAATTATTTGTGTTCAATATTATCACTGGATCAATTAATAATGGCCAAAGTAAATAAAACTCTTAGTTATTTTAACAATTCTCTGTCAGTTAGTAAATGGAAGTTCTCAGACAAGGTGTGGACTATATGGCTATCAGAATCGAAGCAATGTTAAAGCATCTACTAGAAAATAGATACAGCTCAAAAAGTAGTTATAAAGAAAAGTATTTAAATACAAAACATGCTTTGAAATATTTCACAGAAAAGTAGAATAGAAAGATGGATTGTAAAATCTAAATGATAACACCAAAAATGCCAACCTAACAAAGTGACAGAGAAATTATGCTATTATTTATTTAAGAAAAGTTCCTCTATAAATCAGATATATAAAAGCAGATGGAGAGGATTGAGACTAGTACTTTGAAATATATGCTTGAATCACTTGTCTGCAATTTATTTTATTTTATTTTATTTTATTTTGCTTTTTTGGGGTCACATCCGGCAATGCTCAGGGGTTACTCCAGGCTCTGCACTCAGGAATTACTCCTGGCGCTGTTCGGGGGACCATATGGGATGCCGGGATCCAACCCAGGCCGGCACAGGCCGGCTCGTGCAAGGCAAACGCCCTACCCGCTGGGCTATCGCTCCGGCCCCTATTTTATCATTTTTGACTTTGGCCAACACCCAGTGGTGTTCAGGACTTGCTCCTGATTCTAGGCGCAAAGATCACTCCTGGTGAGGCGGGTTGGCAGGGATTCAATCCATGTAGGCCACATAAAAGGTAAGTGCATTTTCCTCTGTGCTATTGCTCCAGCCCCTATGTTTACGTTTGAAAAGACAGAAAATCCTAGGCCCCATAAATTTGCCAACGTTAATATAAAGAACAGAAAATAGACAAAGTACTAAAATTTACAAAACCTAAATAAAATGCAACCATTGAAAACTATTAATTTCTGCAAATAATAGCATCATTCTGCACCTAAATTGGATCTCTACTTAAACCTGAAGTCATTCAGAATTGTGTGATTTTCCTTCATTTCAGTGGTGTGGGAGAGAGGTATGGGATAATAGATTTAAGAAACTTGAAATCAACAAGAATATAAGAAGGAAGTAAATACCTTTAAGGAGACGTTACTGTTTCTAATTAAATCCCAAGCTATTGCGGAAAGCGGGGTTTTGTCACTATTCATCCCAGTAGCGTGATCCTGGAAATCTGGCAAGATAGGCTTCAGGAACTTGAAGTCATTTGTCCCAGCGCCCCCCGCCACACACACCTCATACTGGTAGCTGTGCGACAGGGTCCCGGTGCCGCTGACGTCCAGCAGGGGTCCCGGAAGTGGGCGTCGCCGGGCAGCGGGTAGCGGCCCCCCGCGGCCGGCCCCGCACGCCTGCACAGGCGCACCCCCACGAAGGCCAGCACCGACAACAGGAAGAGCGACGACACGCACGCCAGCGCCACCACCAGGTAGACGGTGAGGCGGTCGTCGGGCGGCGCGTCGGCCGGCGCGGCGGGCAGCGGCAGGAAGGGCTGCGAGAAGCCGTCCACCAGCAGCACGTGCAGCGTGACGCTGGCCGACAGCGGCGGCTCGCCATTGTCCCTGACCAGCACCAGCAGCCTGTGCTTGGGCGCGTCGCGCTCGCTGAGCGGCCGCGCCGTGCGCACCTCGCCGTTGTGCGCCCACACGCTGAAGAGCCCGGGCTCCGTGGCCTTGAGCAGCTGGAACGACAGCCAGGCGTTCTGGCCCGCGTCGCCGTCCACCGCCACCACCTTGCTCACCAGGTAGCCCGCCTCGGCCGCCCTGGGCACCAGCTCGGTGCAGGGCGCCGACGCGTTCTGCAGCGGGTACAGCACGAAGGGCGCGTTGTCGTTGCGGTCCAGCACCAGCACGCGCACCCGCGCCTGGCTGCTGAGCGCCGGCGAGCCGCGGTCCCAGGCGCCCACGCCGAACTCGAAGGCGCGCGTGGCCTCGAAGTCCAGCGAGCGCAGCGCGCGAACAGCTGCCCGTTGTCGGCGTTGATGGACACGAGCGAGGCGAGCGGCAGCTGCGGGTCGTGGGGCGGCAGCAGCGAGTAGGTCACCTGGGCGTTGCTGCCCGCGTCGCAGTCAGTGGCGCTCACGCTGCCGATGTGCAGCGCGGGGCTGTTGTTCTCGCCCACCAGCAGCGTGTAGGAGGGCTGGCTGAAGGCGGGGGCGTTGTCGTTCACGTCGGACACCAGCACTGTGAGGGTGTGCTGCGTCTGCAGCCTGGGGGTGCCCATGTCTGCCACCGTGATGGTGATGTTGTACTCGGCCTGGCTCTCTCGGTCCAGTGGGCGCTCCGTCACTACGGTGTAGAAATTCTTAAATGTAGGCTTCAAGACAAAGGGGAGATCATCCTGAATGGAACAAACCATCCTCCCATTGTCTCCGGTGTCTTGGTCTCTGATGCTAAATACAGCGACCACCATTTCTGGAGAGGAATTTTCTGGAATGGGACTGGTCAGAGATGTCATGAGTATTTCTGGTGAGTTGTCATTGACATCTACAACCCGAACTAAAATTGCTGATTTTCCTGAAAGACTGCCACCGTCAACGGCCTGGATATTTATTGTGTAAGACTGGATTAACTCAAAATCCAGAGGTGCTTTTAAGTAGACTTCCCCGGACACTGAATGGATTTCAAATGTTTTCCTTATGTCTCTGGAGACATGCGAAAATGAATAAGATATTTCTCCATTTGTGCCTGTATCTAAATCTGTAGCAGACACTTTAAGGATCAAGGAGTCTAGAGGGCTGTTTTCTGGTACCTGGACCTCATAGACCGTTTTTTCAAACTCAGGGGCATTGTCATTGGCATCTAGGACCAAAACTCGAACTAGTGCAGTTCCAGATCTGGGAGGCGTCCCACCATCCAAAGCTGTTAGTATTAATTTTAGTTCAGGCTCCTTTTCTCTGTCCAAAGTTTGTTCCAGAAACAGCTCTGGGTATTTTTGGCCCTCATCACTGTCTTCTAATTTAAGATGGAAATGAGAATTGGTACTTAACGTGTAATTTTGGACACCATTCTCTCCTACATCCAAATCCTGAGCACTAGCCATTTGAAATGAAGTCCCTGGAGAAGCACCTTCTGGGATTTTCAGAAGGATGTTTTTTTCTAGAAATGTAGGAGTGTGATCATTTATATCTTTGACCCAAAGTTCAGCACGAAAAAATTGCAAAGGATTTTCAAATAGCACCTGGAAAGCCAGTATACATGGCTCAGTGAGATCACAAAGTGCCTCTCGGTCCAGTTGCTCATTCAGAAGTAAGTTGCCCGTTTGCATATCCAACCGCAGGTATGCTTTATAGTCGTCAAATATGACCCTGCCCCCCCTTGCAGTCAGATCGTCCACCTCCAAACCTGTGTCTTTTAACACGTTGCCAATAATGAAGCCCACCTCTGTTTCCTCTGCCACAGAATAGCGATGGGTCTCGGAGCACACCAAAGTCCCTCCCAGGAAAACAAAGAAAAGCAGCACTTGCCTTATCTGTGCACAGTGCAGTTCTCCCGGCTCCATGGCTCCTTTGTCAAACACCTTCCTGCAGAAGTATTTCAACTCAAACAGTGAATTGCTGCTCTCATCTATCAGTCGGAAATATTAGGATCTATAGATTTGTAATCCTGCCGGGAGGGAATTGTTTGAGATCTTGCTTTCTCTGGAAAGCCTTTACCCTTTACCCCAACTCCTCTTCCTCTAACACTCCGATTCGCTGGTATTAGCAATTAGAGCATCTGATGTTACGGAAATTTCCTCCGTCTTATCCTGCAGCGCCACCAAGTGTTGCTGCTGATGCTTGTGTTTGAAATAGTAAAAACTTTGAATTTACTGTGCGGATGATTTTAAACAATATTTTCTCCTATATTTCTATTATTTGAATTGCAGTATTTGTTATGTAAGATTCTATTAATAATATGTGAGGATTGTGATGGATATAAAGTATTATATAAGATAACCACAACCTCAAATAAGTTATCTCTCTATGAAGACAATTTATAAAACATCTTAAAAAGTAAAGACTCTTGTATGTAGTTGCATCCATGAGCAAGTGTTTCTCAGGAAAATTGGAAACGAGAACCAGAGCTCCTAATCTTCTGTGTCAGAAAATACTTTTAGAAAAGACATTATGAAAGAGGTAATGCCATTGAAACTGAATCTGGCAGATGTAGACAGATGTTTTGGAAAAGTTGCATATATCAGACTTGGCAACCAGCACCATTAATTTAGGGATACCCCATAAGAAATGTATTTGGTAGTAATAGAAAGTAAAAGTTAATAGTGAATAAAGTGAGACATGTCCTGTTTCTGACGTTTTAATGAACAACTGGGCTCCAGGTTAGTAGTGGGATTGAATTTCATCTTTTGTAGACACAGGTTTTCCAAAGTTATATTCTAAACAAATGTATCATTCATTAATTTTCCAACAAGTCTTTATTGAGCATAACCTTCATATTAAGTAGGTGATGAGTTTTAGGGATAGAATGGTAAAAAGATAGGGATAGTTTTAGTTCTGAATGAGGGAGGTAGAAAAGTGATCACACTTAACATATAGTATAGTGGATGCCTGTATGAAGAGGAAGTTTGTGCCACCAATGCATAGAGAAGCATCATTCAACTAGAAATCGGAAAGTCAAGAAAGTCTATAATAGAAAAAAATATTACAAATATATACAAATATATGTTTTTGATTTTTTGAAGGAGACAATATATTTTTATTTAGTCAAATATTAATTAAAACATAAGTAAGGTTAATGCAAACTAAAAGATGAAGGTGGCATAATGTCTCAGGGAAACTAAGGCCTTATTCAAATCCCAAAAGGGACAAATGTTTTAAAAGAACTGAAATATGAAGGGAAAGTTTAAGACATGTTGAGTTTTAGGTATCTAGAAAGTGTTCATACACATAATTTATAAATTATCATACATTACGCGAAGTAAAGAGGTTTTAGCTAAAGATATAAATTTGGGATTTCCTTAGTATAATTGGATTGAAACTCTTTGAGAAAAATCAAGAGAATTCCTGAATATGATTTCAGATACAATGCAACTTTAATGGAATACAATCTCCAGAGAGGGACCATGATCAGAATTGATTAAAGAAGTGAATGTCACTAAAAGGAAGGAAGGATAAAAACAGAGATAGAGCCAACCCCTAAACCTAGAAGCAAAATCTATAAGTTGTATTAGAGATTAAAATTTTAGACCCCTTCAATTCTATGATTTTGACTAACTTAAACCTAAATTGATATCCAATTGCATTGATTTTCTTATTTGATGACTCACGCAAGTACTGCTTAGGCAAAAGATATGCTAATTTCTGCCAATATTGGACATATTTTTTAAATTACCATTAGGAAACCATCAACATGGAGCGTCGGTATAATTATGTATTTGAGGCTTCACTATATTTTTACTGTGGCTTTTACTTTTTCATTAAACAGTTCAAAGAACCATGATTTACAGTTATTATTATTGAGTTTTAGGTATACAATATTTCAACACCAATCTCACCACTGTGTCAACTTCCCTTCACCAGTGTTCCTGTACTTCTTCTCTTTGGCAACCTCCACCCCCACCTTGCCTTGTACATTACAAACATTACTGGTTGCAGCTTAGACCTCATGTTTTCAGTGTTGTTGGGTCTGTGCTTTGGATATAGTTATATATCCATTCTTGGATATATAACTATATCCCATTCTCCCACATCATCAGTGTAACTGAAACTCTGACTCCTGTTCTCCATTACTTCCCTTTCTTACTTTCTTCCTATCAGTTTTCTTCTCTATCCTCCTCCATAAACTCTGGGATCAAGGGTTATCTGGGCTTCTTCTATTTATTTATTTATTCATTCATTCATTCATTCATTCATTCATTCATTCATTCATTCATTTATTTATTTATTTTGCTTTTTGGGTCACACCCGGCAGTGCTCAGGGGTTTCTCCTGGCTCTGCACTCAGGAATAACTCCTGGCGGTGCTCGGGGGACCATATGGGATGCTGGGGATCGAACCCTGGCGGCAGGGGCCAGCCGCGTGCAAGGCAAACGCCCTACCTGCTGGGCCATCGCTCCGGCCCCAAGGGCTTCTTCTATTTATTACTTTACATTTCTTCACCCAGTTATTCTATATACCACAGATAAGTGAGATCATCCTGTGTTTGACTTACTTCACCCAACATATCTTATAGTTTCAACCAGGTTGCAGAAAATTGCATGATTTCACCATTTCTTGTAACTGCATAGTATTCCATTGTGTGCATTTATTACATCTTCATAATCCATTCATGTCATTGGAGACCTAGATTGATTCCATATCTTAGTTATGGTACTAAGTGCAGCAGTGAGTAATGGTATGCAAATGCCTGTTTGAATGAATGAGTGTGTTTAAGTCCTCAGGACAGATGCGTAAAAGTGGAATTGGTGGGTATATGGCAGCCCAATTCTAAGTTTACTGAGAACTCCCCATACTGTTTTCCACAGGCATTGAACCAGACAACATTTATACCAGCAGTGGATGAAAATTCTTTTTCACCACATCCTCACCAGCACAGATAGTTTTATTTTTGATATGTGCCATTCCTCCTGGTATGAGATGATATCTCATTGTCATCCTGATTTGGATTTCCCTAATGATAAGTAATATTGAGAAGTTTCTTGTGTGCCTATTGGCCATCTGCCTGTCTTTCTCTGAGAACTCTGTTCATTTCCTCTCTCCCCACCTCCCGCTTTCTTCACTTTTTGGGTCACACATGGTGATGTTCAAGGATTACTCCTCGCCCTGCACTCAGTAACTACTCCTGGTAGTGCCTCAGGGGACCATATGTGTTGCCAGTGATTGAACCCAGGTTGGCCGCATGAAAGGCAAACACCCTACCTGCTGTACTATCACTTGAACCTCTCCCCATTTTTGATAGGGTTTTTGAAATTTTTAGTACCGTATATATCCTGGGTATCAACCTTTATCTGATATGTGGGATGCAAATATTTTTTTCCCATTTTGTTAGCTGTCTTTTAGTTTTAGCCTGTGTTTCTTTTTACCATACAGGAACTTTAGAATTGAAGTATTCCCAGGCCGGAGCGATAGCCAGCGGGTAGGGCGTTTGCCTTGCACGTGGCCGGCCTATGCCGGCCCGGGTTCAATCCTCGGCATCCCATATGGTCCCCCGAGCACTGCCAGGAGTAATTCCTGAGCACAGAGCCAGGAGTAACCCCTGAGCATCGCCGGGTGTGACCCAAAAAGCAAAAAAAAAAAAAAAGAATTGAAGTATTCCCATTTATTTTTTGTTTTATTGTCTTTCCCAGTATATCTGATCATTGAAGACCTTTGAGGTCCAAAGCATCTGAATCTATTTTCCTCAGTGTACTTTATAGTTTCAGGCTCAAGGTATTTGATCCATTTTGAGTATCTTTTATGTAAGGTACGAGATATGGAATCAATAAGACTTTTATTTTTTATCGAAAAATGATTCCTATCTTTCATTTTAAATGTTTCACTATGTTCTAGGTAAGATTGTTTTCAAATTAATTACTTTGACTATACCCGGTAGAGCTCAAGGCTCACTCCTGGCTTTGTGTCAGGGATTACTCTGGAGATGAGGACTATAAGTTATTGAACCCAGGTCGTCCGTGTGCGAGGCAAATGCCCTACTCACTGGACTATCATTCCAGACAATGATTATCTTTTTACTCACCCTTTCAGCTTGTGACTCTTGAACCTGTACATTAATTTTTAATAAATTCCTGAAATTTCCCACTAATTTCTTCAAATACTGCTTCTGATTCAACATTTCTCACCTTCCCTTCTGGTTAAGTTGATATTACACCTTTTAATTCTATCCCCTCTTTATTTTTCTTTCCTCATTTACTCTATAGCTCTATGCTGGATACATTTATTTTGTGACCTATCTTTTGTTTTATTAATTAGATGTATTTAATTTCTATGATAGTTTTTACTAAGTTAAACTTTTTGGGTTTTGGCTGAAGCTGGTGTTGCCTAGAGGAGGACCTATGTGGTGCTCTATTCTCAGAGATCACTTCTCATGGCGTCAGGGATCTAACCTGGGTCAGACATGTGTAAGGCAAGCGCCTACCTGACATACTATTACCCAAGTCCCTTGAAATCAAATTTAATGTTAAAAATAAAGTTCAGGGTTGATATTGCTCACAAAGGCTAATGTATCTCAGTTACATTTATCCTGATCACATAACTCTTAGGTATTCATGTTTATTAATTAGATGATCACTCAAAACCTGTCTCTTTATTAAGACAATATAAAATGTTGTCATGGAGGTTCAAAATCCCCACAATTCTAAATGTTCCCAAGAGAAAAGTGGACTTTTTGTGCTCATTTCTCTATCTGGGCTTCCTTTGAACATTGTCTTGGAAATATATTAGTGTCTTGTTAGCTAATTATTTTCAGTTGAAGTGCTGGTCCATATAATATATTCCATCATTGTTAAAAATATAAAATCTTGGATATTGTTGATACTTCAAAATTATAAGTTCAGCTTTCCTGTGAAATAGTTACTCTTATAAAGAGGCTAAAGAAATAATATTAATTTTTAAAAAGCAACTTCAGCTGAGCAATAGGAAATCAACTCTTGCTGCAATAAATTTAAACATTTGTTGTTAAAGGACTTTTTTTCATTAACATTGTTCACTATCACTATCACTGTCTTCCCGTTCATCATCAATTTGCTCAACTGGGCACCAGTAATATCTCCATATGTCCTGTCTCATGCTAGTAGAGCCCAAGGGCATCTGCTTGATCCAGGAACATAAAAAGCCTCAAAGAGACTCACAGACATGGGGCAGAGCTGCTACATTGACATTGTTATAGCCTCCCATTTCTCTCTCTGCACCTGATGCTTCCTTAATAATCCTTTTTCTTTTATCTACTTTATCTTTTCTCCCTCCTATCTTAATCTATTTATACCTACAAATATATAATACTAGTTATTATGCATTATATAATAATGTTCTTATATAAAATATGCTTAACATCCTTTTAAAATATTAGGATTTATTCATGTGGTTGTATCCTTTATGGGAAAGGGACTCCCAAGCAGTTCTCGAGGGTCCCATCCCACTCTTGGCAATTCTTTTTTTTTTTTTTTTTGCTTTTCGGGTCACACCCGGCAATGCTCAGGGGTTAGTCCTGGCTCTGCACTCAGGGAATCACTCCTGGTGGTGCTCGGGGACCATATGGGATGCCGGGAGTTGAACCCGGGCCGGCAGAGCCGGCCACGTGCAAGGCAAACGCCCTAACCACTAGGCTATCACTCCGGCCCCCTCCACTCTTGGCAATTCTTAACCAACCATGATGGGGATTGTTCAATGCTAGAACCCAAGAATGTAGTGTTTCTCAGATCCTGTGGTGTCAGGAACCACTAGGCCACCATAGAGTATCTACCAGGAATGCTCAGGGACTATGTGGTACTGGGTAGAATCAGGGTTGGGAACATGTCCTATTTACTCTCATTCCAGCCCCTCTGAATGTTTTTATCAAACTGTCTTTCGTGATGTTTGTTTTTGCTGACTTGCAAGTAATTTGATTGACTTAAAGCAAGTAACTTCTTATTGTCAGTTAACTTTTTCTGCTATAGCCAAGTCTCGAGTGAGGAGTGTTTGTCATTTTTATAAATTTAAATACTAGAATGTCATAAGGATTTTAACTTATATTTATTTAATTTTCCAATTAGATTATTCTAAGTCTCTTAGACATCCATGAATATTTTTGGAAATAGAAATATTTATTGGAAACTAGAATGGGAAAAGAAAGAAATTTCCCAGCTGGGGAGTAACTTAGTATAGGACTAAGTTCATATATGTGAATTTTTATGACATAGATAGTTTTGTTTTTAAATAGTGAGTCAATTTTCAATTTTCCCTTAATGTTGACTGATAATCTTTCATTCTCCCTGCTCCTCTCTTTTTCTGATCTTTTGGTTTTGATACCTTCTCTAACATGATCAAACTTTCTGATATGAAAGGATCTGACTCTGGATTCTGTTTGAGCTGGTGATTCAGTCTATTCCTGGACCATACTAATAAATAGATTGGCTTCCATACTAATACATAGAATTTACTGAAATTGTATTAAGTTTGTAAAGTTTGAGAGGAAAGGATAAACATTTCTATTAGTTTTAAGTTCTAGCATAGACTAATATCTTTCTCAGTTTATTCAGATATATTTACATGTATTGTTTTATTGATATCATTAATTTTATCATAATGATTTTGTGTATTGTTAAATTAATTATCTAAAATATAATAGTTTAATTACTATTTTAAAATTCATTTTGTAGTTGAAAAATGGTGGGTGTAAAGATACTTTACTTACTCATTTCTGCATTTTATTTTTTACATATTTCCTCTTATATTTTTTAAATGCTTTTTCCCTGCAGGGTTTACCTATTTTTATTTTTGGCTTTTGGGTCCACCCAGCAATGCTCAGGGATTACTCTTGACTCTACACTCAAGAATTACTCCTCGTGGTGCTTGGAGGACTATATGGGGTGCCGGGATTGAACCCAGGTTAACTGTGTACAAGGTAAACGCCCTACCTGCTGTACTATTGTTCCGACCCCTGTTTACCTTATTATTATTATTATTATTTTTTTTGCTTTTCGGGTCACACCTGGCAGTGCTCAGGGGTTATTCCTGGCTCTGCATTCAGGAATTACTCATGGCGGTGCTCAGGGGGACCATATAGGATTCCAGGAGGCGAACCCGGGTCGGCCACGTGCAAGGCAAATGCCCTCCCCCGCCTGACTATCACTCCGGCACCTGATTACCTGTTCTTACAGTGACTTTCTTTTCTTTTTAATTTTTTTTATTTCTTTATTATAACACCGTGAAACATACAATTACAAAGGTGTTCATAATTGGTTCTTGGTAATACAGTATACCAGCACCCATCCCTCCACCAGTGCCCCATTCCCACCCCCTCCCGCCCACCCCATGCTGCCTTAATAGCAGGTACCCCAGTTTCCTCTCTTTTCTCTCTCTTTCTCTCTCTCTGTCTCTGCATCTCTCTCCCTCTTATTTTACACATCTTACAGTGACTTTCAAGAGCATAATTTTCACGACAGCATCTTTGTGGAAACAGGCTACCTAAATAAAATTCTCAAAAACATGTATTTGTTACAATACAAAATAAACCATATAAAATTGCATGAAGCAGATAATAGAAAATATTCAAAGAAAACTTTCACTCATTTTACTATGGCAAATGAAGTTTCATTTGAAGTCATCTAGTTATAATATTTTATTTTATGAGAGCTACTATAGAAGGACATACTCACACTAAACCTTAGCTATCAAAATCTCTATCTTTAATCCTCCACTGAATTGTGCATTTATAGGCTTGAGCCATCATAATTTAACACAGACTGTAAGCCATATAATTAAAATTAAAACATTATAAACCACAAAATTCATCTGAAAGAGGTCAAAAGTATTATGTATTATATTTATTCTTAATAATGAACAGTAAAGGGAAAGCAAATCATCTTCTTTCAAAAGTTTGACATCAATTTCTTCCCAGTTCATTTCTTTTCTTTGGAGAATAGGATAGGTGAGGAGACACTCAGGGCTTTCTCCTGGCTCTGTGCTCAGAGATGCAGTAGGCAGCACTTGGGACCATCTACCGTGCCAAGGATGGATCTGATATTGGCCACATGCACAGAAGAGTCTCCATCTCTATACTATCACTCAGGCTCCTGGTATCAATGAAGAAGTTTCAAACTTGTACCTTTTCATGTGTTTGAGGGGTTTGGACCATACCTGGTGGTGTTTAGTGGGGGTCATTTCCAGCAGTTCTTGGGAACCAAGTGGTCCCAAGGATAGACTGAGTATTTTGCAGGCAAGGAAAGTGCCCTAGTCCTTATAATATCTCTTGTGTCCTCACCTTTTACTTTTTCCTTGTTTTAGGGTTAGTCTGATGGTGCTCAGGGGCTACTCCTGGATATACTTAGGGTGTTTACAATGCCCCAGCTACCATACTGTGCCAGGAGTTGAACTTAGACTCCCACCATGCAAAACTTTGAGTTTTCTCTCTGACTTCAGTTATTTTTGTCAGAGCTAACTTTGAATTACATTCCAGATTAGTAAGAAACAGTATAAAATAATCACTTGTATCACTTGTCTTCTTGTTCATCGATTTGCTCCATCGGGCACCAGTAACATCTACGTACATCCTGTCACATGCTAGTGAAGCCCAAGGGCATCTGCTCGCTCCAGGAGCATAAAGAGCCTCAAACCATTCCTTCAGGTCATGGGAATGAGATCTATAATCATTACTGCTTCTTGGCATATTAATACAACATGAAATTTTGTGTAAAATGATACAAAATTTAAACAAGCATAGTATAGTTATAAAAATCTAAATAACAATTGTCAAATCCCAGATCATCAGTCTCATCTCCTGCACCATCTTCAGTAACAAAATTAAGTAAAAATTATGATGAAATTATTTCTGACATGGTACCTTATTTTATGATAAAATGAATTATTGATATACTATAATAAAATCTCAGCATGATTCTCTCTAGTAATGATCAGAACACGAAAGCATTTTTACCTTTAGGGTTAAAAATATTCAAATTACTATAATAAACTTGATATATTTCCCCATTAAGATTCAACATTCAAATTTTTTGCTTTGAAAAAATTATTTAAAGTAATTCCACATGCGAGATTGTGTCATCCACTATGAATAACATATGATCAAATAACAATAGCATTGCCTTCATAACAATAATTGTATTACAGCAATAGATTTAGCAAAAATTTGATAAAATACACATATATGGTTCTCTCTCTCTCTCTCTCTCTCTCTCTCCCACACAACACACATACCCATAATTCTGGGGTGGGCATTCAGAACAAGTGAACCAACATTAAGCTTCCAAAACGTGAAGTATGCGCTGTACCACTTGAGCTGTGCCCTTGACAAATAAATGAATGTCAGGAAACATTTCAATGTCATTCTAGTTATTAATATTTTAAAAGCAACTTGGGAAAACAGGAGCTCTAATACAATACAAAATCCAGTACGGAATAGGTAGAAAGTACCAATAACTTGCAAATGATAATACTAGGACTGTAAGTTAAAAAGAATGTAGTGTTTCACTTATTGAATGTCGACTCCAAAACTATTCTGAAAGTTCATGTTTTCCTCTATATTGCTACCATTGTCGTGGAATGGAAGATTGGGGATAATTGGCTTTAGGAACTTGAAGTCATTTGTCCCAGCGCCCCCCGCCACACACACCTCATACTGGTAGCTGTGCGACAGGGTCCCGGTGCCGCTGACGTCCAGCAGGGGTCCCGGGAAGTGGGCGTCGCCGGGCAGCGGGTAGCGGCCCCCCGCGGCCGGCCCCGCACGCCTGCACAGGCGCACCCCCACGAAGGCCAGCACCGACAACAGGAAGAGCGACGACACGCACGCCAGCGCCACCACCAGGTAGACGGTGAGGCGGTCGTCGGGCGGCGCGTCGGCCGGCGCGGCGGGCAGCGGCAGGAAGGGCTGCGAGAAGCCGTCCACCAGCAGCACGTGCAGCGTGACGCTGGCCGACAGCGGCGGCTCGCCATTGTCCCTGACCAGCACCAGCAGCCTGTGCTTGGGCGCGTCGCGCTCGCTGAGCGGCCGCGCCGTGCGCACCTCGCCGTTGTGCGCCCACACGCTGAAGAGCCCGGGCTCCGTGGCCTTGAGCAGCTGGAACGACAGCCAGGCGTTCTGGCCCGCGTCGCCGTCCACCGCCACCACCTTGCTCACCAGGTAGCCCGCCTCGGCCGCCCTGGGCACCAGCTCGGTGCAGGGCGCCGACGCGTTCTGCAGCGGGTACAGCACGAAGGGCGCGTTGTCGTTGCGGTCCAGCACCAGCACGCGCACCCGCGCCTGGCTGCTGAGCGCCGGCGAGCCGCGGTCCCAGGCGCCCACGCCGAACTCCGAAGGCGCGCGTGGCCTCGAAGTCCAGCGAGCGCAGCGCGAACAGCTGCCCGTTGTCGGCGTTGATGGACACGAGCGAGGCGAGCGGCAGCTGCGGGTCGTGGGGCGGCAGCAGCGAGTAGGTCACCTGGGCGTTGCTGCCCGCGTCGCAGTCAGTGGCGCTCACGCTGCCGATGTGCAGCGCGGGGCTGTTGTTCTCGCCCACCAGCAGCGTGTAGGGAGGGCTGGCTGAAGGCGGGGGCGTTGTCGTTCACGTCGGACACCAGCACTGTGAGGGTGTGCTGCGTCTGCAGCCTGGGGGGGTGCCCATGTCTGCCACCGTGATGGTGATGTTGTACTCGGCCTGGCTTTCTCGGTCCAGTTCTTTTTCTGAGACTAGAGTAAAAAAAGTTCTTTACGGTCGGCCTCAGATAAAATGGGATGTCATCTTGAATGAAGCAAATAATCCTCCCATTTTCACCAGCGTCTTTGTCTCGCACACTAAACAGAGCGACAAGGGTTTCAGAGGCATTCTCCGGAACTGACTTTGTTATAGATGACATGGTAATTTCCGGTGGGTTGTCGTTTATATCTATTACTTTAACCATTAGAGTGCATTCTTCCGAAAGACCTCCACCATCTGTTGCCTGAATACTTATGGTATAGAACTGTATTTCTTCAAAATCCAAGTTTGATATCAAATAAACTTCCCCAGATTCCGGATTGATTTCAAATGTTTTACGAATATCCTCTGATGCATGCAAAAATGTGTAAGATATTTTACCATAATTTCCTGCATCCAAATCCTTAGCAGAGATGGTTATAAGCCAGGAACCAACCGTTGTGTCCTCCTGAACCTGCACCTCATAGAGTGTCTGAGGAAACTCTGGGGGCATTGTCATTTATGTCCAAGACCTTGATGAGAATCAACGTCCGTCCCAGATCTGGGTGGGGATCCACCGTCCAGTGCTGTGAGTGTTAATCTGAGCTCTGGTTGTTCCTCATGATCTAATGCTTTGTTCAGGACTAGTTCTGGGTATAGTTTTCCATCAGCATTGTCTTGAACCTTTATATAGAAGTGAGAATTGGGGGTAACCAAATAGTTCTGGAGACTGTTGTTTCCTATGTCCAAATCTTGAGCACTTTCCATTAAAAATGTGGTTCCTATAGTGGTACTTTCTGATATTTTCAAAAGTATTTCCTTGTCCAGGAATGTAGGGGAATTATCATTTATATCTTTCACATGCAACTCAGCCAGAAAAAAAACTGTAAAGGGTTTTCCAACACTATCTGAAAATGCAACACACAAGGCTCTGTGGAGCCACACAGTTCTTCTCTGTCCAGTTTCTCATTTAAGAACAAATTTCCAGTCAATAAATCAAGATGCAAATGTTTTCATTATCATCAGATACCACCCGAGCCTCCCGCGAGGACAACTCCTCTACCTCTAACCCCAGATCATTTATCAGATTGGCCACAAGAAAACCAACTTCTGTTTCCTCTGCCACAGAATATCTCACAGATTCAGAACACACCCGAGACAATCGCAGCAAAACAAAGAGAATTAGGACTTGCCTTCTCCACAGAATGAATGCCTCTCTTTTCTTCATGATTCTTTCAAGCAACCTCTCTTGTGAAAAAAAAAAATAAGCTCGGCTCTAATTTTCGACACAGAATCTCTGATTTTTTAAGTGAAAAAACCCTGGAGTGTACGTAGCCCTTTAGCTGCTTTGTAGGTGAAGTTGCTTTTATCCTTCTCTCCTCTCTGAGGGCTGGATGTTCTTCCCCTGAATAAGGAAGCCTCGGGGTCAGCCCATTGCTCCTTTCATCTTATCCTGCAGCGCCACCATGTGTCTTTATGGAATTTTTTTAGTCAGTAAAAAAAAATTTACTCAATATAAATATAATTTAAAATATATAAATGATATTTTATATTTTATATAATATAAAAAATTTACTCAATAGAATCTCAATAATTTACAAATACATCTAGAGTATTCTAAAGCAAATCCAAGATATCATAGTTTTTACTTTGTAATGTATCTCTAATATATATTTGGACTATAAATATCATGTCACTATCACAAAATCAGCAAATTTCAATATAATTCCCTCATATACTTTATACTATTTTTGCTTTCCCCTCATTTTTTTGGTGGCTTGTAAAAGTTAGAATTCAAACAAGGTTCATACAGAGCATGTAATTATGATTTTGGGGTCACACATGATGGTGTCAGGGCTGACCCCTGGCTTTGTGCTCAGAGTTCACTCCAGGCAGGCTTGTGGGTCCATATGGGATGCCTGGTACTGAACTCTACTGGTCACATGCAAGGTAAGTACCCTACCTGCTCTTCAGTACCCAATTAAGATTTTTTTGATAGCTGATAAAGAATTTATTCAATGTTTCTTAATTGAAGAAAAATCCTTTTGATGTAATTTCCTGAGTAATTACAAAAGTGTTTTTGCTAGCCTTGAAATTCATGTACAGGATCTGTTCTGAACTAACCACCTCAAGAATTATGTTTTGGCCCATATTTGACCTCCTTTCAGGTATGGGAAGTCCATCCTAAATGGCTGAGTGGGGAGAGGGAAGGCAGCTGTGTTTGCGTGCCTTCTTGTTCCAAAGGCCAGGGAAATTGACCCTTTCTCACACAGTCACCCAAACCACTTCATTACCATATTTTTGGGGCCATTGGCCGGCAGAGTGGTCAGGCCAGTGAGTAGGCACAAAAGTTATATATTTGTTTTCCTCTCTGCTTCATGATAAGCTCCTGGCACTAGTGGAGAGAGGGAATATAGTAAAATGAGGCTGTCTTTCTTGGAGACACTGACAACTGGAAGGGGTGAGGTGCAGAGGACAAAATGTCTACAGAGGCATTTATGATCATATACAAAGAACATTAGAAGCTCATTGGCAAAAAAAGTCATTGCTGATTTAAGTTGCAGCTCAAATGTTTATTTTTTGCAGTGTTGGATTTGAATCAAGGCCTGTATATAAGACATGTATTCTGCCACTGGTAGTATGCTACCCGCATGGCAGAGTCTGGCAAGCTACCCGTGTTGTATTTGATATGCCAAATACCAATAATAATTATAGACCTCATTCCCATGACCTGATGGAATGGTTTGAGGCTCTTTACTTTATATTCCTGGAGCAAGCAGGTGCCCTTGGGCTCTACTTGCAAGAGAAGGGCATATGGAGATGTTATCGGTGCCTGCTTGAGCAAATCGATGATAAACGGGAAGGCAGTGATACAGTGATACAGTGATATTGAGTTTAATAAATTATAGTAATATTATTTTACTACTTAAATATTTAAGTAATATAACTGTAATGACATGTTATAAATAAAATAGGAATGCCCTTAAGGTTTTTAGCTCACAGGTTATTGCATTTGGCAGACAAGCAATTAATTAAAAATACGGCACAATGTAGTATAAATGAAGAGCAATATAGAAATACCTAAAGAGATGTTTTTACCAAGCCCAGAACTCTAGAGAAATACCCTCATTTAGAAGAGAAAAATTTAAAAACCAAGAATGGTCCAAAAGTCAGAATCATGGATCCAAAAGAAATTATAATTTTAAGATGACAAATCTCCACAATAACAAATGCTACTGAAAGCTCAAGAAAAAATAAGAATTAAAATGATTTTGTGGAAGATTCTGATGAGTATTTGTTAAAATATTTAACTTTCTAGACAGATGGCTATTCAAATAGATTTCCTATATCAGATCTTCCTTGTAGTGCAGTTTACCAGTTTACCAAATTAAGTTCTCATAAGTGAATTGTGAATAAAATGTTTCCTATGACTTTGCTTTGGGATAAATTTGGATACGCTTCCTCTTCCCAGTCACTAGCTACAGTAATGTGAATTGTCACATTGCAATAGGAAATGTTGGAGTAATTACTTGGAACAAAAATTGGTTATAGAAGAACAGTGAGGAGCAAAGCAACTCCATCTACTTATTTATATTGAAACTTAAAGCAAAGAGAAATTCATACTTTACAAGGTAACTGTGGTCTTTGTGCCACTTTGTTGTGGCAATATAATATAAATTCACTTATACAGAAATAATGAGTAACCACTATTATAGAGAAGTTATGATTAAATTTAAACTCGAATACACTTGCACTTTAGACTCAATGGTTTTTGAGCCTCAGATTAAATACTAGTTTACATCTTCAGTAAAAAAAAAGAAAATTAAGATACAGAATTGAGAATCTAATTAATATGAATCCCTAGAAGACTGGACCCAGACAACATATAAGAGGTTTCGATTTAGGTGAAAGGAAACTCAATACACAGAGAGCAACAAAGATACATTGTTCTGGTTAGGAAATTAAGAGAATACTCATCTGAGGGATTTAAAATTAAACCAGGTATTTGAAACATGAATAAAGTTTGTTTCTAGCAATACATTTTACAAGATCTGGTTAGTTATCTGTTTCTGGACATCTGAACTCCTGAGGGTCTGACCACTCTTCAATAGAGTGTGGAAACATATCTCTTTCCAGAAAGTCAAGAAGTCCCAGGTACATAAACTGGAAACCTTGAAGCAAGTGATACATTCTTGATGTCTTCTGTTGGGTCTATTAGATTTTATGCCAGAGTTCTTTGAACTCTTCTTCCCCAACCCCTCTTTGAACTGTTCTTGAACATTGCCCCAGCCAGATGAGGGAAGGCTCAGTTTACTTTTGGACTGCCTACTGCTAGAACCACTTCCACATTGATTTTTAGCAGTACAACAGAGATATCATTTACCATAGGATGTTCCCATGTAAAGTGTACAATGCATAGCCAAGGAAATAGATCATCAGGTGAGCAACTTGTCATGTGTGAGATCCTACATGCAATCCCCAACATCAAAGTTTAAAAAACAACTATAAGTAGTATGATCTCTAGGTACAAAACCAATACACAAAAAGCCATTACATTACTATATGTAATGACAAAAGAAAACCACTATTCCATTTACAGTTGCATTAAAAAAGTCAAGTACTTAGCATTCAACAAAGGTTGTGAAAGACATTTAAAAAATTATGTCACTGCTGCAAGAAATAAGACAAAAGAAAATATATCCCATACTCCTGGGTTAGAAAAATTAACATTAAAATGACCTTCTTACCCAAAGCATTAAACAATTTCAACACAAGCAAAATTCCAGTATCATTCTTCAAGGCTGTAGAACAACCCATAGTAAAAGATGTATGAAAACACAAACCCCTTATATTCAGAGTGATTTGTAAAGCAGCCAGTTAATATGGACAGTTAATAACAAAGGGTTCAAAACATGTGGAGAAAGAAAGTGTAACAATGACTTTGTAGGGGAAAAATCATTAGTCACACTAGAAAAAAGAAAAATTGGAACACCAACTCAAATACATAAAAGTTAACAAACTGAATTAAAGATATATATACCTGAATCCATAAAATACACAAAAGAAACATAGGAAGACCACTGCATGATATTGATTTCAAGGTATCTTTAATGATTGGACTCCACTGGCAAAACAAATCCCCAAACAGCTGGAACGCCATCAAGCTAAACAAGTTTCTGTGCTGAGAAAGAAACTATGGCTAAAGTAACAAGACTTACTGAGGTCAGAGAGAGCTCAACATGCTAAGCCCAGGCTTCATGCAGGAGCAGAGCTCTGGTTTCCCCTTCAACCATAAGGTTGTTAGCCAGCACCTGGAGTTACGAGAGCCCAGAGAAGTCTCTGAGCACCACCTGGTGTGGCCACAAAAGGGTTCTAAAACAAACAAACATCCAAACAACTGGGAAAATAACATGGAACTAATATCAACAAAGCATACAGGAAACTTACGTTAATTATGATCACTGAACCCAAAGCTATTGCGGAATGAAGGATTTTCCTCAACCGCTTCCCCAGTGCCCTGAAGCGGGAAGGTGGGCAGAATGGGCTTCAGGAACTTGAAGTCATTTGTCCCAGCGCCCCCGCCACACACACCTCATACTGGTAGCTGTGCGACAGGGTCCCGGTGCCGCTGACGTCCAGCAGGGGTCCCGGGAAGTGGGCGTCGCCGGGCAGCGGGTAGCGGCCCCCCGCGGCCGGCCCCGCACGCCTGCACAGGCGCACCCCCCCACGAAGGCCAGCACCGACAACAGGAAGAGCGACGACACGCACGCCAGCGCCACCACCAGGTAGACGGTGAGGCGGTCGTCGGCCGGCGCGTCGGCCGGCGCGGCGGGCAGCGGCAGGAAGGGCTGCGAGAAGCCGTCCACCAGCAGCACGTGCAGCGTGACGCTGGCCGACAGCGGCGGCTCGCCATTGTCCCTGACCAGCACCAGCAGCCTGTGCTTGGGCGCGTCGCGCTCGCTGAGCGGCCGCGCCGTGCGCACCTCGCCGTTGTGCGCCCACACGCTGAAGAGCCCGGGCTCCGTGGCCTTGAGCAGCTGGAACGACAGCCAGGCGTTCTGGCCCGCGTCGCCGTCCACCGCCACCACCTTGCTCACCAGGTAGCCCGCCTCGGCCGCCCTGGGCACCAGCTCGGTGCAGGGCGCCGACGCGTTCTGCAGCGGGTACAGCACGAAGGGCGCGTTGTCGTTGCGGTCCAGCACCAGCACGCGCACCCGCGCCTGGCTGCTGAGCGCCGGCGAGCCGCGGTCCCAGGCGCCCACGCCGAACTCGGAAGGCGCGCGTGGCCTCGAAGTCCAGCGAGCGCAGCGCGAACAGCTGCCCGTTGTCGGCGTTGATGGACACGAGCGAGGCGAGCGGCAGCTGCGGGTCGTGGGGCGGCAGCAGCGAGTAGGTCACCTGGGCGTTGCTGCCCGCGTCGCAGTCAGTGGCGCTCACGCTGCCGATGTGCAGCGCGGGGCTGTTGTTCTCGCCCACCAGCAGCGTGTAGGAGGGCTGGCTGAAGGCGGGGGCGTTGTCGTTCACGTCGGACACCAGCACTGTGAGGGGTGTGCTGCGTCTGCAGCCTGGGGGTGCCCATGTCTGCCACCGTGATGGTGATGTTGTACTCCGCCTGGCTCTCTCTGTCCAATGGATTTTCTGTTTCCAAAGTGTAGTAGTCTTCAACTGAAGGTTTTAGCTTGAAGGGTAGGTTTTCTGGAATAGTACAAATCATCCTCCCATTGTCTCCAGAATCTCTGTCATGGATGTTAAAAACCATAACAACAGTCTCAGGCGAATTTTCTGGGATTGGACTGGTAAACGATGACACTGAGATTTCAGGAGCATTGTCATTCACATCTGCAACCTGAATTCTTACTGTTGATTTTCCAAAAAGCCCTCCTCCATCTGTAGCTTGAATGATTATGGAGTATGATTTTATTGTTTCAAAATCCAAGGATGCTTTTAAACGAACTTCTCCAGATTTGGGGTTAATATCAAATGTCTTGCGAACATCTTCTAATGCATGGGAAAAGGCATATGATATTTCTCCGTTTTTCCCCCGAGTCTAAATCCCAAGCTGAGACAGTGACTACCAGTGAGCCTAACATGCTGTTCTCTGGAATTTCCACCTCATAAAACTGCTTCTCAAACTCAGGGGCATTGTCATTAGTGTCCACAACCACCACCCTAACTGTGGTAGTCCCAGACCTGGGGAGACCCGCCATCCAGAGCAGTGAGGATGAAACTGAGTTCAGATTGCGTTTCATAATCCAGTGCTTTGTCCAAAACTAATTCTGGGTATTTCTTATGGTCTGGATGTATTCTCATTTTAATGTGGAAGTGCGAGTTAGTGCTTATTGTGTAGGTTTTCAGTGCATTGATTCCCACATCTAAATCCATTGCACCTTCTAGTAAGAACACAGAACCAACAGCACTATTCTCTGGGATTTCGAGGAGCATTTCCTTTTCTAAAAATTTGGGAGCGTGATCATTTATATCCATGACCTGGAGTTCAATCCGTAAAATCTGCAAGGGATTTTTCATTAGCACTTGAAAATACAGCACACACGGTTCTGTGGAGCCACAGAGCTCCTCCCGGTCTATCTCTTCACGTAAAAGCAAATCCCCTGAGGTTAGGTCTAGCTGCAAACACTGTCTGTTATCACTAGAGACCACCTGAGCTTCCCTTAAGGACAGCTCACCCACTTCTAGTCCTAGGTCTTTTGCTAAATTGCCTACAAAGCTCCCACTCGCCATTTCCTCTGCCACAGAAAAGTGCCCAGGCTTGGCATCTGTGTGAGATATCCCCAGTGAAACAAAAGAAGAATAGGACTTGCCTTATCCGTAGGCTCTCTCTCCTTTTGATTTCCATAGCTGCTTTCCCAAAGGCTTCCTGCAGAATATCTTCAGTTCAAGATCACAGTTCTGGGAAATATGTGTCTGATTTGTCACTAGAACCTGATTTTTATCCCTTCATTTAGCTTGCTCCATCATGGTTTGTTCTTTGTTTTCCAATGCTCTGTATGTAACTGGGTTACTTCTAGGACGTTATCCAAGCGCTGTGTTTTTCACGAGATATTATCCTGCAGCGCCACCATGCGTCTCCAGAGATATTCAGAGTTTGATGAAAGTCATCTTTGTGGTATTCACAGAAGTGTCCTCCAAAAACAGGTGTTTTGTTTGTGTATAAGTAGTTAGCAATATACTCGATCTTCCATAAGTTACTCTATACAAAGTCTGTGATGCTGTTAATATTTTAGGCATTCTAAGTATCTCTCCTCACTTTTAGTACAATCAAATAGAAGATGTGATTCCTTGCCCACAGAAGCTTACAGTATTTTGAAAAGATTGAAAGTTGGAAAGCAGAGTCTTATTTTTGGTAAACTGAACAAAATTACATATCTATTTGGCTACCTTGAATTGGTTGGGAAAATAGAAGGTGTATATGATGTTTTAGAAACTCTCAAAGGGTGTGAAATATATTAAGCAAGAGATAGAACATAGATAGCTCTTACAGTATCAGGAAGTATATCTGTAGGTTTCCTTGATATAAATGAAATGTGAACTTGGAGAAAATGAAGTATTTTATGAGTGAGACATTATTCAAATCCATATTTTATTTCCTCTCAAGTTTCAAAGATGTAATGTACACATGTTAGTTTCTTTTAGAGTTATTCCTAAATCTGGCTTCCTCTTCAGGTTTTCAACACACATTCCAGCTATAACTATGTTTACACAACTTTCTGTGTCGGTATAGGAAGAATAAGAGAGATTCTCTTTCCCAATAATAAAATAAAAATGTAGTTTACCCTGATTAGAACTATAAGGTCATAAGACTATAACTAAAACATTATTGTTTCAAGAGGGCTAGAACTGAGGTTAAAGTGTTAGTTTTAAGTTTAGAGATTTAGAGGTTAAAATTTAGTTTAGACCTATCTTTGGTCTTTGATTTATTTCATTATGTCTGGGGCTACCTATTAGTCTTTTGGTTTCTCTTTGGTCACACCTGGCAATGCTCAGGGGTTACTCCTTGATCTGCACTTAGAAATCCTCCTGGTGGTGTTTGGGGAAGCAAATGGGATGTTGAGGATCAATCCCAGGTCAGCCACATGCAAGACAAATGCCATACCTGCTGGACTATCACTCCAACTACCTATTAATCTTTTTTAAATTTTATTACACCACTTTTAGAGATACAATTGCAATATGCTCATGATCGAGTTTTGGTTCTACAGTGTTCCAACACCCATCCCCTCCACCTAAACCCATCTCCCATCACCAATGTCCCCACCTCCCTCCCCCTCCCGCACCCCAACTACTTGGCGGGTTCTGTATATCTTTTCTCTCTTCTCTAGCTCTCCCTCCTGCCTACCTTTCCTACACATTGTAGAATGCAGTACATTAAAGGACATAACTGTTTCCACTAGATTGATGGACCGCATGGCGCAAGCGGCCACGCAACTTAGGCGCCTCCTGGTCAGCGTCCGGACAGCGAAAATGGCGGCTAATGTGGTGGGTGAGTCTCATCCGGTTGTTTCTGGGGCCCCCAGAGGTAATGGGCCAACACCCAAAACCCATATGTCCTCCTAGACTACCTATTAATCTTGAATGGTTTTAGTTCTACATAGATTGCATGGTTGCTACATAATGATGGGTTAATGAGGGGAATTAGAATCAATATTAGGAGATCACCAATTATGTTCAATATATGAGCTATCAAAAGCGTCAGGAACAAATACAGGGCTAGAAAGATAGCCAGCCCAGTGAGTAAAGTACTTGCCTTGCATGCAGCTGATCCAATTTTGATTTGTAGCACCATCAGAGGTGCTTCTGTGCATAAGCCAGTAGTACATCCTATGTTCAGCTGGGTTTGTCCCCCCAGAAAAGAATTAATGGAGGAGACATCTAACCAGTAATATCTTTTTTGGAGAGGAGGGTTGTCAAGCAGTGTTCAGGGTGCCTGGGAGCTACTGCTAGAAATTTGTCCAAGCAGGTCAGCAGGTCAACGTTAGGGCCCAAGGATGTGGTGTTCCTCAGCCTCAGGACCATCCCAGCAATGCTAGAGGCCTCTAGCCAATACCTAATTAAAACGTTGAGGCCATATGGTGCCAGATATCAAACTTGGGTTGTGTACATGATAGACATGTATTCTAATTGCTGTACTAGATCCCTAACAAGGTTACTCTTTTGTTTGATTTTTGGTCATACCCAGAGAAGCACAGGGATTACTCCTGGCTCTACACTCAGATTATTTCTGGTGGGATTTAGAGGACCAGAAGTGATGCTAGGGATTAAACCTGGGTGAGCCATGTACTAGGCAAATTATATTTGTAATCATTATAAACTATAGTATAGTAATTATACCATATATCATATCATATATCATATTATTATATCATATCATATAACTTGAATATATCATTCAAATTATAAAACTCACTATTATTTCTCTCCAAACCCACAAGTTTGTTTGTTTGTTTATTTATTTGTTTATTTATTCATTTATTCATTTATTTATGGATGGCTTTTTTGGGTCATACCTGGCTATG
Source organism: Cryptotis parvus (assembly GCA_021461705.1). Taxonomy (NCBI): domain Eukaryota; kingdom Metazoa; phylum Chordata; class Mammalia; order Eulipotyphla; family Soricidae; genus Cryptotis; species Cryptotis parvus. Next base: position 19,118 of record JAJIBD010015692.1, on the reverse strand, counting down.
CTCAACGTTTACTCCTGACTCTGCACTCAGGATTTACTCCTGGCTGTGCTTGGGGAACCATATAGGATGCCAGAGATTGAACCCGGGTATGTAGCATGAAGATAAACTCCCTACCATTGAACCAGGAAGGCCGCTTGCAAGGTAAACACCCTACCCACTATACTATTGTTACAGCCTCACAAGTTTACATTTTAAAATTTCAGTTCAATTTACATTCCTTAAAAGGTAAAGTAGATTATTAAGAAGTCAAATCAGGGGCCGGGCGAGCCCGCGGTAGGGCTTTGCCTGCGCCCCGCCCGGCGTCCGGCTCCCATAGGTCCCCGGCCACCAAGGTATTCCTGAGTGCGGCCGGAGAACCCCGAGCGGTGACCAAAAAAAAAAAAGAAGTCAAATCAACTGATCACTTGATCACTTGACATCCCGTTATTTGTAGATTTGCTTGAGCGGGCGCCAGTAACGTTTCCATTTGACCCTATCACGTGCCAGTGTAGCCCGATGGCATGTGCTTGCTTCCAGGAATAACTGAAATTAAATGAAAATTGAAAAGGTTGTTTAACTACAGTTATTCTCCATCCTTTTAAAACACCTGTTAGAAAAAATATAGAAAAATTAGAAAAGATATTTGAACTCACAAATATTTAAAATATACAAGCTAACATAGATTTCATGTCAAAAAAGCAAATGTATGAGAAGCCAAGTTTAACAGTTTCAATAAGTGTCTAAAATATAGTTCTCAAATTTGAAGTATTGACAAGAAACTAGAGCATTGTTCCATATGATCCCTTTTCAGTACAAGATTTTGAAAAAATCAATGAATATGACTGAAGTAGATGCATATGTAAAGGGGTTCTATGTTCAATATATATATATGTGTGTGTGTATGTGTATGTATATACACATATATATTCAATATACCTGTGTGTATGTGTATTTATATACACATATATATTCAACATATATATGTGTGTATGTGTATATATACAAACACACACATATATATGAAATCTGTTTTCTATTATTTTCTCCTCACACTAAATATATCAGAATTTTATTTAAGGTTAGAGAATAGTTATTTATGTGCAACAACTTAGTGGAACTATCTAGTTTTGGAGACCTAGGCAGAGCTGAGTGCATATGTGAGTGTGAAATAAAAATATATGGGCGTTGAGCAAAAAATTGTATCATGAAGCATGATTACTAACCCTTTATTATGAAACATTTTAATTGTAATTCACCAGGTGTATGTCTGATCCCACCCCTAATTCCCTCCACTCAGAACACACAATAGAATTTTAACCTGGAAAATATGAACAAATCAGAGACCATAGACATAATACAGTTGACAAGGTGCTTGACTTGCATATGGCTCATCAGTGTTCTATCCCTGGAGCCCCATATGGTTCCCTGAACTCACCAGGAGTGATCCCTGAGTGCAAAGTCAGGAATAAGCCCTAAGCATAGCCAGATGTGGCCCCAAAACATATAAAAATTACAAAACATTTACAATACTGTTATTTCTGGGGTTCCTAAGGAAATAACCCTACCTTAAAATTGTTACACTAGGGGCCGGAGCGATAGCCCAGCAGGTAGGGCGTTTGCCTTGCAAGCGGCCGGCCCATGCCAGCCCGGATTCCCATATGGTCCCCCCGAGCACTGCCAGGAGTAATTCCTAAGTGCAGAGCCAGGAGAAACCCCTGAGCATTGCCAGGTGTGACCCAAAAATCAAAAAATAAATTGTTACTCTAAAGTGCCATTATAGGCCTTATGATAGTCATAAAGAACTCAGTGTCATCATTTACATCATTTATATTTGAACATTGTCATATATAAAAGATATATGAGGACCAAAGCCTTTAAAAACAAGCAAAAATGAATAGGAGAAAAGATTATGGAGAAAATGGGAGAAAATATTTTAAAAGTTATTCCAAATAAGAGCAAATTATTTATAATTTATACTCTGTTGCTAATTTTTGTCATATATACATTTACCATTCAACCTAAATATAGTAACACATGAAATATATATATATATTTGTTTACTATAAAAGTGATTAAGTGCCCTTACTAGCTATGTAATCTTGGAAAAATTCTCATTTTAAATGGACATGTAGTAGTTTATGCTGCATTCCTTTTTACATAATTCATTTTCATTTAATGACGTATCAATGAGCAAAGATTTAATATTTATAAGCCTTGAATAGAATGAGAGTTAAAACACACAGAACAAAAAAAGATCCCTTGTAAATATCAGTCAGAAATTGTCTTAAAATAAATTTCAAAAAGCAAGAAACAAATAAAAATAATTAAGAGTTTTAGCACAGCAAGTAGGGATTTTGACTGATTTGCACAAATCTGACCCAGGTTTGATCCCTGGCACACTTATGGTCCTCCTAACCCTGCCTGGAGTGATCACTGAGCTCAGAGCCAGTAGTAGGACCAGAGAACTACTGGAGGTGACCCAAAAAACAAACAAATAAAATATGGAGTTTGATAAATCTCACACCAGGGGGTCCCAATTTATAATTAATGAGGTTATGATTAAGAATATAGATAAATAAGATCAGATATATAGTGCAGGGATTATGTCACATGCCTTGCATATGAGTGATCCTGGTAGATACCTTGCACTAAATGGTCCTACAAAAACTGCCAGAAACAACCCTGAGCACAGAGGTAGAAGTAACTACCACTGCCATTTACAGTCCAAAGTTCTGTAAAAATAAGTATAGGTGATCCAAGAAAGAAATTATGATGAAACCACAAAAATTTTTTCAAAATTAAAAATCTAAACATTAACAAGAACACCAACATGATATAAATACATACAGTGCCAATGATAAACTGTTTTTGTGGGGGTTTAGGATCACATATAGTAGTGCTTAGGGCTTACTCCTGACTCTGTGCTCAGGGTCTGTGCTCCTAGTGGGCTTAGGGGATCATATGGAGTACAGGGGATCAAACCTAAATCAGCTCTGTACAAGCACCCTACACACTGTACTATCTCTTCACTCCTAAACTGTTTTTAATATAATGTAAAAGTCTCTACTACTTCCAGAAAGAGACACTAAAGCATTGTAATAAGAATTAAAACAATTTTCTAAACAGTAACTGTATAAGTAAGCAGTAAAAGAAGAACTGCTTTCAATAATCTGAGAAAAAATTTCAATCTAGATTTTTATACCCAAATGATCAATCAAATGGGAAAAAACTAAGTTCAATAGACAAAATCTCAAATTATTTTGCCTCCTTTACATCAACGTTTTGTTCTGGTTTTGTTATTTGGGGCCACACCAACTGGTGCTTATGATTTACTCGTGGCTCTGTACTCAGGAATCATTCCTGGTGGTGCACCTGGAATCATATGGGATGCTACGGATTGAGCCCATGTTGGCCATGTACAAGGCAATGCCCTATCAGCTGTACTATCACTCTAGCCCTCTGTTTTACACTTTAATGAAACTATTGAGAGATAGCTGTCAGTTTAATAAGGAAATAAAGAAGAATATAATGGATCTTGGTAAACAAACCAATAAGGGAATGTATTGAAGAGAAAAAAATCCTAATGTGACAGCCTGTAGAGCAGCAAGAAAGAGCTCTAGGAAATAAATATAATAGGTATCTGACAGTAATTCACCTTTAAGAAGAAAGCTTGATAATAGGAAAAATAAGGAAATAGAAAATTATACAAATAAAATACAACAATTCTCAGTGTTTTTCAAAAAGAAAAAATATTACACCAATGTATTTTTCAAAGTAACCTTAGCACTATAGATAATTTCTAACCATTTGGTGGGGAATATTTTGAGTGGAACTTCCTGGTGGTACTTAGGAGCCCATGGGATGCTAAGGATTGAACTCGTTTCCCTTATGCAAAGTGTGCTTTCCAGTCTTTGAAAAATATCTCTGGTCCAGTAGGTATTTTTTTGAACAAGACCTAATGACTATACGGGGATGAAGGGAATGTGCAATGTGTAAGTGTGATTGCTGTAAAGAAAGTTAACTCTTTTTATTATAGAAAGAGTGATTAGTGTACAAAACAGAACATTAAGATATAGCAGGGCCGGAGCGATAGCCCAGCGGGTAGGGCGTTTGCCTTGCAAGCGGCTGGCCCATGCAGGCCCAGGTTCGATCCCCGGCATCCCATATGGTCCCTCGAGCACCCCCAGGAGTTATTCCTGAGTGCAGAGCCAGGAGTAACCCCTGAGCATTGCCGGGTGTGACCCAAAAAAAGCAAAAAAAAAAAAAAAAGATATAGCAGTCGAGTATAATACTTAGAAATACTGAGATCCATTCTTGAGAAAGAATACTGTATAAGAGGGAATGGAGACTCTGGTTTTTCTTGATGTTTTATAGTTCAACTTGATTTTTAAATTTGAAAATAAAATTAATTTAAATACAAGGTTTTAGGCACTTACTTTGCATGTAACAGACCCTGGTTCAATCTCCACCACTGCATATGGTCTCCAGAACACATACACAAATGGTCGGTCAGCACAGAACAGGAAAAAACCCTGAGTGTCACTGGGTCTGGCAACCCCCAATAATATTTTTTCTGCCTTGAAGCCCAATAATATTTTAAAATAAATTTATAAAATAATAAACAATCTTCTAGCAGTAATGAATCTCATAAAATTCAAATATTTTAATATTTTCATGCATTTTATTAAATTTTCTTTGAATTTAGTTCACCTGTTTTAAAGATAGGCTAAAGTTAAAGATGTAAAAAATTAACTGGTTATTGGAAGCATATTTAAAGATGACAAAACAATATGAACATACGATGTTATTGGGGTTCATTATCACTCATAAAAGGACCTGTTTCATCTAATCATCAGCAAAGTAACTAATATTTCTGGTAAAATAGCAAATCAGTTTTCATAACACCATTAAAGAGAACATATGAACAGAAGTGCAGGACTATCGCATATGCTGGAAGTTCCAGGTAGTTGGGCTCATGCACTGCAGTTTATACAATATATTAGAGCAATCTACAAAACCCCAATTTCCTAACAAGAAATAAAAAGTCCTGGTACATTTTGAAACTATTAAACCTGACTAATATTGTTTGGAAATGGCACTAATAGAAGCAAACAATAAATTAATGCAAAATGTAAAGAATATAACATCGCAGAAATAGTACTCGAATTGGGCTTAATAAAATTCACCAATAACTTCGAATTTTCTAACTAAACTAATATTATAATAGCACATGGTTGGAAACAAAAGAAACCTTTACTGAAAATTAAATCCAAAGCTATTGCGGAAAGCGGGGTTTTCGGCACTATTCGTCCCAGTAGCGTGATCCTGGAAATCTGGCAAGATAGGCTTCAGGAACTTGAAGTCATTTGTCCCAGCGCCCCCCGCCACACACACCTCATACTGGTAGCTGTGCGACAGGGTCCCGGTGCCGCTGACGTCCAGCAGGGGTCCCGGGAAGTGGGCGTCGCCGGGCAGCGGGTAGCGGCCCCCGCGGCCGGCCCCCGCACGCCTGCACAGCCGCACCCCCACGAAGGCCAGCACAGACAACAGGAAGAGCGACGACACGCACGCCAGCGCCACCACCAGGTACACGGTGAGGCGGTCGTCGGCCGGCGCGTCGGCCGGCGCGGCGGGCAGCGGCAGGAAGGGCTGCGAGAAGCCGTCCACCAGCAGCACGTGCAGCGTGACGCTGGCCGACAGCGGCGGCTCGCCATTGTCCCTGACCAGCACCAGCAGCCTTGTGCTTGCGCGCGTCGCGCTCGCTGAGCGGCCGCGCCGTGCGCACCTCGCCGTTGTGCGCCCACACGCTGAAGAGCCCGGGCTCCGTGGCCTTGAGCAGCTGGAACGACAGCCAGGCGTTCTGGCCCGCGTCGCCGTCCACCGCCACCACCTTGCTCACCAGGTAGCCCGCCTCGGCCGCCCTGGGCACCAGCTCGGTGCAGGGCGCCGACGCGTTCTGCAGCGGGTACAGCACGAAGGGCGCGTTGTCGTTGCGGTCCAGCACCAGCACGCGCACCCGCGCCTGGCTGCTGAGCGCCGGCGAGCCGCGGTCCCAGGCGCCCACGCCGAACTCCGAAGGCGCGCGTGGCCTCGAAGTCCAGCGAGCGCAGCGCGAACAGCTGCCCGTTGTCGGCGTTGATGGACACGAGCGAGGCGAGCGGCAGCTGCGGGTCGTGGGGCGGCAGCAGCGAGTAGGTCACCTGGGCGTTGCTGCCCGCGTCGCAGTCAGTGGCGCTCACGCTGCCGATGTGCAGCGCGGGCTGTTGTTCTCGCCCACCAGCAGCGTGTAGGAGGGCTGGCTGAAGGCGGGGGCGTTGTCGTTCACGTCGGACACCAGCACTGTGAGGGTGTGCTGCGTCTGCAGCCTGGGGGGTGCCCATGTCTGCCACCGTGATGGTGATGTTGTACTCGGCTCGCTCTTCTCTGTCTAGCGCTCCATCTGTCTTTAGTATGTAAAAATTTTCCACAGACGGTTTCAGAAGGAATGGCACATTATCTTGAATGTTGCAAATCATCTTTCCATTTTCCCCAGAGTCTCTGTCTTTAATCTTAAAAACAGCTATCTGAGTATCAGGCGAGTTCTCCGGCACATAGTTGGAAACTGATGACATGATAAGTTCAGGGGGTTGTCATTGGTGTCCAATACCTTTACCAAAACTGTACACCTTGCAGAAAGGCCCCCTCCATCCATTGCCTGTATGTTTATTTTATAAAACTTTACTAACTCATAGTCCAGCAACACTTTAAGCATGATTTCACCAGAAAATGGATTGATTTGAAAGGTTCTTCTTATATCTTCATAAGCTTCAAAAAATGAAAAGGATATATTTCCATAAACTCCAGAATCACTATCTCTTGCAGAAACTTTAGCAATAGTGGACCCTACTGGGCTATTCTCCAGAACCTGTGTCTCATAGATTGCCTGAGAAAACTCTGGGGCATTGTCATTGATATCCACAATTACAATGTGTATCATGGTCGTCCCAGACCTAGGTGGAGATCCTCCATCCATTGCTGTGAGTGTTAAAATGAAATCCTGCTGTGTTTCGCGGTCCAGGGTCTTGTCCAGCACTAGCTCTGGATATATGAGTCCTTCATCGCTATTATTGATTTCAACATGGAAAAGGAGTTGGGGCTGATGGTGTAGTTCTGGATACCATTAACTCCTCCTGTCTGAATCCTGTGCTCTTTCTAGCCGAAATGCTGTCCCTTCAGCTGTATTTTCTGATATTTTCAAAACTATATGTTTGTCCTGAAACACTGGTGAATGATCATTTATGTCAGAGATCCTTAGCTCAGCCCGGTAAATCTGAAAGGGGTTATCCAGTAAAATTTGGAAATATTGCACACAGGGCTCTGTTTGGCCACAAAGCTTCTCCCGGTCCAGCTTCTCATTTGTCAGCAAATCTCCCGTATGAGAATCCAAAAGCAAATATTGTTTGTTATCATCCAAGAGCACCCTCACTCCCCTCGCAATCATTTCCTGCTCCCCTAAACCCAGATCTTTCGCTAAATTGGCACAAGTGATCCGCTCTCTCTTTCCTCTGTCACTGAATATCGTCCAAACTCAGAACTTGCCAAAGATACTCCCCGAGAAGAAAGAAAAACAGGACTTGCCTTTGTCTGCTGCCATGCAAACCTCCAGCCTCCATAGCTTCTCCTGATCTTGTCGTTTATCAGAATGGATCACAGTCACAGCTCCCAGCACAAAGGAACCACTCTCACAAGACACAGATCTCCTCCATGTAGTAGTAAGGGTCGGGTTCTTTTCTCCTTCTTCAATCTTAGGTCACTACAGCATTTCCCCAGACTACCTGCGGAAATCTTCCCTTTTTTGTCTGTGACTTCTGTAGCATTGCCAGTTAAATTATTTCACCATCTCTTTAGCCTGCAGCGCCACCTCGTGGCCTCCAGCAGACTCACTTAACTGTAAAAATCATGCCGCCTGTCTGAAAGTATGAATTTGTTCTTTAGTGGTTCATTTAAGTACTTCATTGTCTTTCATCTATTTTAAAAATATGATATATAAATACAGAGCATAAATTCAGTTTATATTTTCCTATGGAAAGTAGAAATATCAACAGTGGGGAAAACTAATTCTTTTCTTTGGTTTGGGGGTCACACCCAGTAGTTTTCAGGGCTTACTTCCACCTTGTTCTTAGGCATAACTCCTGGAGGCCTTGAAGTACCATATGGAATTCCTGGGATTGAACCCGCGTTGGTTGTATGCAAGGCAAGAGCCCTACCTGCTGGACTATCACTCCAGACATGGAAAAAGGAGTTTTCTAGCAGTTAGCTCTTCCCAGCTCATTGTGCTAGATTTAGTTCTGCACAAGACCTTTCACTCTGCCACTACTCTTATATATTAACAGCAACTCAAAAGAAAAATCTGATGAGGTCTGGAACTACCAGAATAATAGATTTTACCTTTCTGGAATCATCAGGCACAGGAAGATTAAAAATTGACCAAAGAACCATGATTCACATCCTTTTCAGGGAGTTTATTCAAATTCCATTGCCTAAATAGGTTTTTACTGAGTAATCCAGAAGGAACTTTAAGCTGAACCTCCTCTCTGCTTCCATTAAAACATATGTGATCAATCTAAGTTTTAGTCTTCTATGACTGGTAAATAAGCCATAAAAGGCTTGTGCTATTAATGCATAAACTGTAGCAAGTAGGACATAACACCATATTCAGGGCCTTTGTCCTTTCATGAAATTTGTGTTCTTTCATTTTTCCCTGTAATTTCTGCTTCCTTTCATTCACATGTCTTTTTCTTATATTAGCTTTAAAATTACTTGCAGAATTAAAGAAGTGACAAAAAGTTACTGCAATTTCCTCCTTAATTCTAGTTTCACCTATTTTTTCTGCATCATATAATCACTAGTCTTTCCCTAAGACTGCTAAAAGTACAGATTTATAGCATCTTCTTCATATAGAATTTTGTCTGGAGATATGATATCCAGAAGCACTTTCCTAATATTAAGCAAATTACTTTTTCCTAAAATTAACAAAGTTTATTTATAACTCACCATGATAAGATATAACAATTTTCTAATTTTATTTTACTGAAATATATTTTGAAAATTACATTAGCTATTTAGTTGTAACATACAATATAGAATAAATTATTTTGTGCCTGCTAAGGGGGTGGTTGGGAAAATGAGTTCAGTGGTGGTGGGATTGGCGTTGGAACATTGGGTGCCCATAATAAATGTATTATGAAAAATTATATTATGAACCACTTTGTAAACTGTGCCATTTAAGTAAGGAAAAAACCCTAAAATATAAGCAAAGTATAATAACCAAATGTTTTTCCTATAATAAGCTAGTATAGTTGTTAAGCTGAGGGATATTTTATAGGGAAAGGGCTAGATAATCCCCCACATAAATTGTTAAATATAAGATACAAAGTACATGACTGAGTTAATGACTTCTGGGTTGTTGTTGTTGTTGTTGTTTTTGCTATAACAGGGCTCAATTGTTAGACAATAAAAATCTAACACATACATCTGATTTTTAAATTCGGTTAAAAGTTTATTAAATATGTCTAGGGTCACACATGTTTCAAAACACTTGCCGTACCTATAGCTAAACCAGGCACCGCATATGGTCCGTCAAAACACTCGCCTTACCTATAGCTAAACCCCGTTGATCACAGGCACCACATATGGTGCGTCAAACACTGCGAGGAGTTATCCCTGAGCACAGAGTCGGGAATAATCCTGAGTCATGCTGTTGTGATCCCCCAAAATCAAAACCAAATGCCCCACTCAAATTCTGCATGATGCTACAGATTCTGAAAGCTTGATTTGATCTGGAATATCTCTCACAGTGAGTTCTTATCTTTCAATTCAGACATTTATATCATATTAAATAGTACATTTAACAATATACTTAGGGCTGGAGCGATAGCACAGCGGGTAGGGCGTTTGCTTGCATATGACTGACACAGGTTCGATCCTTGGCATCCCATATGGTCCCCTGAGCACCGCCAGGAGTAATTTCTGAGTGCAGAGCCAGGAGTAACCCCTGAGCATTGCTGGATGTGACCCAAAAAGCAAAAAAAAAAAAAAAAACCAATATTTTTAAACTAAGGAAACTAGAAGTTGTTTTTCTAGTAATACTGAAGATTGAAACAAGGACTCCACAAGTGCCAGGCATGAACTCTATGCTAAGCCATATCCCCAGTCCCAGGAAATAGAACATTTAAGAGAAGGAACATAGTTCATGAGAACCGAAGTTGACAATCCAATAATGCCAGTTTCGTAAGCAAAACAAAAGATTAAATTTTAAGCATACAAATCACATACAGCTAGTTATTGTAATGATAAAATCATGGAAAGAATTCTAAAAGAGAACATGTTTACTATCAGTTTTTAAAAAAGTGTCTGTTTCACTCATTAGGAGGATACTAAATGTTTCATTGTACTAATGTAGAAGGAAAAAGTTGCGAATTTAAGCATTAAATTGGAAATGGAGAATAAATCAAAAACAGAAGAATAAATCAAAACTTATTAGGGGTACTAGGTATAAACAATACCTAGGACTTAACAAGAACATATGAAGGAAGTAAATACCTTTAAGGAGATGTTTCTGTTACTAATTAAATCCAAAGCTATTGCGGAAAGCGGGGTTTTCGTCACTATTCATCCCAGTAACGTGATCCTGGAAATCTGGCAAGATAGGCTTCAGGAACTTGAAGTCATTTGTCCCAGCGCCCCCGCCACACACACCTCATACTGGTAGCTGTGCGACAGGGTCCCGGTGCCGCTGACGTCCAGCAGGGGTCCCGGGAAGTGGGCGTCGCCGGGCAGCGGGTAGCGGCCCCCCGCGGCCGGCCCCGCACGCCTGCACAGCCGCACCCCCCACGAAGGCCAGCACAGACAACAGGAAGAGCGACGACACGCACGCCAGCGCCACCACCAGGTAGACGGTGAGGCGGTCGTCGGGCGGCGGTCGGCCGGCGCGGCGGGCAGCGGCAGGAAGGGCTGCGAGAAGCCGTCCACCAGCAGCACGTGCAGCGTGACGCTGGCCGACAGCGGCGGCTCGCCATTGTCCCTGACCAGCACCAGCAGCCTGTGCTTGGGCGCGTCGCGCTCGCTGAGCGGCCGCGCCGTGCGCACCTCGCCGTTGTGCGCCCACACGCTGAAGAGCCCGGGCTCCGTGGCCTTGAGCAGCTGGAACGACAGCCAGGCGTTCTGGCCCGCGTCGCCGTCCACCGCCACCACCTTGCTCACCAGGTAGCCCGCCTCGGCCGCCCTGGGCACCAGCTCGGTGCAGGGCGCCGACGCGTTCTGCAGCGGGTACAGCACGAAGGGCGCGTTGTCGTTGCGGGTCCAGCACCAGCACGCGCACCCGCGCCTGGCTGCTGAGCGCCGGCGAGCCGCGGTCCCAGGCGCCCACGCCGAACTCGAAGGCGCGCGTGGCCTCGAAGTCCAGCGAGCGCAGCGCGAACAGCTGCCCGTTGTCGGCGTTGATGGACACGAGCGAGGCGAGCGGCAGCTGCGGGTCGTGGGGCGGCAGCAGCGAGTAGGTCACCTGGGCGTTGCTGCCCGCGTCGCAGTCAGTGGCGCTCACGCTGCCGATGTGCAGCGCGGGGCTGTTGTTCTCGCCCACCAGCAGCGTGTAGGAGGGCTGGCTGAAGGCGGGGGCGTTGTCGTTCACGTCGGACACCAGCACTGTGAGGGTGTGCTGCGTCTGCAGCCTGGGGGTGCCCATGTCTGTCACCGTGATGGTGATGTTGTACTCGGCCTGGCTCTCTCGGTCCAGGGGTTTCTCGGTAACTAGTGTATAAAAATTTTTGAATGTGGGTTTCAAGAGAAAGGGAAGTTCATCCGGGATGGAGCATACCATTCTTCCATTGTCCCTGGAATCTGGATCAGAAACACTGAAAACAGCAACTACAGTCTCTGGCGAGTTCTCTGGGATGGGGCTGGTCAATGCAGACATGGTCACTGCTGGGGGTTATCATTCACATCCACCACCCTCAGGAGAAGAGTGCATTTCCCTGAAAGACCTCCTCCATCAGTGGCCTTGATATCAACCTCATAAGACTGAACTGTTTCAAAGTCTAATTGTTTTTTTAGTCGAATTTCACCTGTTAGAGGATTTACCTCCAAGGTTTTGCTAATGTCTTCTGAAGGCTGAAAGAGTGCATATGAGATCTCTCCGTTGACTCCACTGTCTAAATCACTGGCAGACACTGTGATAACCAGGGATCCCATGGGGCTGTTCTCAGGAATATGCACCTTGTAGAGTTGCTGTTCAAATTCTGGGGCATTGTCATTGGTGTCCACCACTTCAATGAGCACCTTGGATGTCCCAGAGCGAGGTGGAGTGCCACCGTCCAGCACCTTCAGTGTTAATACGATTTCAGGCTCCTCCTCCCTATCGAGCTCTCCTGTCTAACACCAGCTCAGGGTATTTTCTGCCATCACTGCGATTTTGGGTTAGCACCCGAAAATGGGAGTTTGGGCTGATTTCATATTTCTGAATATTGTTGTTTCCTACGTCCAAGTCAACAGCATTACTCAGAGGAAATGCAATTCCTAAAGGACTGTTTTCCGGTATTTTTAGAATCATTTCTCTTTCGGTGAACACTGGAGAATGGTCATTTATGTCTGTCACCCTCAGTTCAGCTTGAAATATCTGTAATGGTTTTTCCATCAATACCTGGAAATGTAGTATGCAAGGCTCTGTTTGGCCACACAGCTCTTCTCGATCCAGTTTCTCATTTGTGAGCAAATCCCCGGTCTGAACCTTGAACTGCAAATTCTCTTTGTATCCCTGAGAAATGATCCGAGCCCCACGCGTGGACATTTCTTTCAACTCCAACCCCAGATCTTTTCCTAGATTTGCCACAAAGGAACCTCTCTCCGTTTCTTCCTCTACTGAATAAGGTCCTAGCTCAGAGTTCGCCCCCAATATACCGAGCAAAACAAAGAAAGCAGGAACTTGCCTTTGTCTCCGGTTGTACATCCATCCAATCTCCATTGTTCTTTCCTGAAATTTTGGTTGACAGGAACCTCACGTATGTCCAGAATCCTTGTAGCTCGGGTCCTGCCCTCCAGAAGGTGAGAGATATGCCTCTAGTCAGGGTTTTAAAGCGGTTATGCACTCTCTTTTGCCCTGGCTGAGAAAGCTTTGTAAGCTGGGCAATGTGAAATTACCTCAATGCTGGAGCTGGAAAGGCAGTTTTTTCCCATTCTCTAACCTGCAGCGCCACCATGTGGTTCCTCACTGCATCACACATTCTGGCTTACATGGATGGTCCAAATAAAGATTTGTAAATATAAAATACTGATTTCTATGTTTATGTATTTTGTGAGTTCACATAGAGCTCTGTGTTGTGGCAATGGAGGATACAATGTATACCATAAAAGAAGCAAACTGTCTATTTCACGTTTCACTTTAAAGCTGTTGAGGGTTAATGATTAAATCAAGTAATATTTAAGCTGAAAAGAATATATATTAAAGTACAAAATAACTCAAAATAATGTGGGAACAATTTCACAAGTACATATTTTCATAGCACACATCATAGAATTACAGATGAGTAGATATTACAAAATTTCCACCAGTACTGGCTCTAAAGGGAAAATTTGTGGGAGGTGACTCAGAGGCAGAGTGCATGTCTTCAATGTGGAGGACCTGTGTTCAATAACCAACACTGCCCCCACATGAGTATTCAGTCAATGCCTTTTAAAACCACAGATTAATTCCTCTTTCAAATACCCAAACTAAGCTGGAGAATTATGTTTACACAGTTTCAACTTATAGTGTCTAAGATTTGGATTCTCCCCCCCCCCCCCCAATCATGACATTGTTTCATTCTCCTTTAAAAAACAGTTTTGTACCACACAGTTCACCCTCTTCAGCTTTCAGAGCTTTTTAGTGCATTGAGAATAATGATGCACAGGAAATTTTAGAATATTTTCATCATCCTTATCCTTTTTTTAATTTTTTTTTAATTTAATTTTTATTATTTTCACCCCAAATATCATTACACCATTTTAGACATACAATTGAAAGATGCTCATGTAGAGTTTTGTATCCACAGTGTTCCAACACCCATCCCTCCACCCAAACCCATCTACCATCACCAATGTCCCCACCTCCCCCCCCCCTCCCGCACCTCAACTACTTGGCAGAGTCTGTATGTCATTTCTTTTCGTCTTTATATCTCCTTCCCGATAAACTTTCCTGCTCTTCGGTGGAATACAGTGCATTAAAAGACATTACTGTTTCACTATTTTAGTGGACCGCAAGCAGCCGCGCGATCTGGGCTCGAACTGGTTTTGCTCTGTTGATCTGGTCGTGGGTCAGTTTCTCAGCATCCGGACAGCGAAGATGGTGGCTAGTGTGATGGGCGAGTTTCATCCGGCTGCTTCCGGGACCCCCAGAGGCGATGGGCCAACACCCAAAAACCCATCTGCCCTCCTCGGGATCCCATCGTCAGCTCTCATCCTTATCCTTTTGCTTCCACACTTCTACTTCTATTTCTTCATCCTTCTGACTTTTAACCAAAACTGAGACCACTTTCACCTCTATTTTGATGTTAATAAAAGCGGAATAATATGTTGACTTCTGACACTGCATTCTTTCACTTAGCTTGTTTTCAAGTTCATCCAGTTGTAGCCTGTATCAATACTTTGTTCTTTTTAGAGATCAAATAATTCAACTGCACAGATGTATCTCATTTTGATACTGTATTCACTCAGGTTGTTTCTACCTTTTGATTATTGTAATGCTGCTACAAGCATTCATATAGGAGTGTTTGTGTGGACATATGGTTTTTTTCATTAGGAGGATGGTTCTATAATGTGCTTTCTTTTATTCAATTGCAAATACTGACTTTCCAGAGTGGGGTACACTTTCCATTCCACCAGCAGTGTTCCCTATTTTCCCAACACTTATTAACTTTTTAATTCTCACCATCCTTGTTCATGTGAAATGGTTTTGATTTGTATTTATCTGATGACAAATGACATTTAACATCTTTTCAAGTGGTTGTTGACCATTTCCATACCTTTGATGGAGAAATTTCTATTTGCATCTTCATCCATTTTTATATTGTGTTATTGTTTCAGAATTGATATTTAAATATTCTTCACAAATTCTAAGTACGAATATCAGATTTCTATTTCATTGCTAGGGTTTTCATTTATATAATTTGAATTGTGGTCAACATTACTATCTTTATCAATTCAGTATTCTTCATAATAGATTTTAGAAGTTTGTAAATTACCTTTCCTAGAATTAAATGTCATAATCAAGGGGCTGGAGTGATAGCACAGCGGTAGGGGCATTTGCCTTGCACGCCGCAGACCTGGATTCCATCCCCTGCGTCCCATATGGTCCCCTGAGTAATTCCTGAGTGTAGAGCCAGGAGTAACCCCTGAGCAATGCAGGGTGTGACCCAAAAAGAAAAAAAAATTACCTAATCAGGACAAGTTAAACTTACGTATCAGATATTTTATGTGAGTTATTTGACCCTAACTGATACTACTAAACTGAATCAAGCAGTCAATTTATGCTGGGCAGAATAATTTGCCATCCACCAAAGATTTTCAGGTACCAACTCTCAAACTCTGTAAATATATTTATTGCATGAAAAATTATATTTCACATGTGTAATTAAGCTTCACTGTATTACTGTCTTCCCGTTCATCATCGATTAGCTCGAGCGGGCACCAGTAACATCTCCATATGTCCTGTCTCATGCAAGTAGAGCCCAAGGGCATCTGCTTGCTCCAGGAACATAAAGAGCCTCAAACCATTCCATAAGGTCATGGGAATGAGGTCTATAATTGTTACTGGTATTTGGCATATCAAATAAGACACGGGTAGCTTGCCAGGCTCTGCCATGCGGGTGGCATACTCTTGTAGTCACCTCTGATCTCCAGCATTTATTGATGAACCATGTGGCCACGATCAGCTCTTCTACTGGGTGGAGTTCTGATGAGAGGGAAGTCCGGATGTGGAAAATGACAGCCCTCATGGAGTGGTGGGTGGTCTGGCTTCTTGTGAGGCTCTGCTGGGGTGGTGGGCCAGGGCTAGAACCCGCCATCCCTCCAGGGTGCCTCGTGAGCGGCTGGGCACAGGGAGAGCCAGTAGCAGCTCTGCCCCATGTCTGTGATTAAGCTTAAGACTCTGAAAAGGAACTACAGGAATAATTAAAAAGGAAATCTATGATTTTTGGCTTAAAATAGGATGAATTGTGAGTCAAGTAATGTGACACATCTAAAAACTTGGAAAACAAAACTGCTTCTCTTCTTTATGTCTACCAGAAAGAAATGCATCCCATGTCAAGCACCTGACCTACAGAACCATCAGTTAAAACATTTTTATTATTTTAAGCAACTACATTTATGGAAATATTTTAATGCAGCAGTAGAAAACTAACACAAAACACCCACATGGATTATGATATATGTAGCTATTGTGAGTAAAAAAGAAATAATAATTCTGTAATACAGGATAGAATTATAGCAAATATTGATAAATATTAGGTGTTTTTGTCAGCTATTCTTTTTAGAATTAACTCACTTTTGACTCTTTCCAACATGTGTCTTAAAGGTTAGCAGAAGACATAGTATTACTTTAAACAAAAATAAGTAGAGCCTATCAGGTGTTTCCTACTAAAATTCTAGCTATTATTTTGGACAACTACATTTATGGAATATTTCAGTGCAGTAGTAAAAAAGCAACAGAAAACACACACATGAATTATGATGCACACAGCAACCACGAGTAAAAAAGAAATAATTGTTCTGTGATACCAGGAAAAATATTACATCAAATATAGAAAATTGTTGGTTTTTTAACCCATTCATTTAGAATCAACTTGTGACCCTTTCCATCATGTTTCTTAAAGGTTATCAGAAGGCCACAAACCACCTCTAGAGCCATGTATGCTCTTTCACTGACCATGATCCAAGACTCATAAACAAATCTCAGGACAGATTAACAAAATACCGAGAGTCTCCTGGCCCCTGCACTAGGCTGAGTCATCTGGGGATCCTAAGAGGGGACGGCTGAGCCCTCAAACAGAGGCCCGAGGGCTCAAAACCTCCACTCACCATAATCGCCATCATGCTCTTGGCTGGACTCCACTGCTTGGGGAAAGTGTCATCCAGAAATTAAATCTGTTGAAAATCTCAGACGTGCATGCTTTGTGACTGAAATTTCCAGGCTTTCACAGAGTCGGAAATGGGAGGTATTCCCCCTGCCTCATCTCCCTGTACTTCCAGAAGCTGCTGTATTTATTTACACACATACCCCCAATCACTACCCAGTTAAACATTGAACTTCAGCTGTTTCTCTTTATTAAAAATTTTGTATTTCCTAGACACCTCAAGCTCTACAACACTGATAAACCAGAAATAGCACACAAGAGTGGATGGGATATAATATAGAAGGCATCCACATAACAAAATATCAAAACAGAAGGCTTAACCTGTAACATCCTGGTAATATATTATGCAAGGCATAATAGCTTCATGGTGAGATGCACAATCTTCAGTAACTTTCTTCTGAGGAAATATTTTTTGATCATTCTTTTAGCTAATTATAACAAGCAATATAAAATAAATTATTTAGGGCCTGCTCTGTGGGTAGGCTAATTGAGAAAATTGGAGATAATGTTGATGGGAAGGTGAGATAGTGGTGGGATTGTTGCTGGAATATTGAATGTCTGTAACAAATTGTCACAAACAATTTTATAAACCACTGTATTTAGGTAAAGAGTAATGGGAAAATAAAATTTTAAACTTAATAAATAAACAATAGCACAGATGGCTCAACTAGCAACAACCAGCATAGTAAATTCTTAGACAAGGACTTCACAACTCTTGTGATGGTATATAACAATTTTCATATTTAAAAATTGATTTATACTTATTGATTGTAATATTGGAGCTTTACTAGCTAATTAATTTTAACTCTAGAATGGCATCAGAAGTTGTGACTTTTGTCTACATTAAAATTTTTAAAACTGAATCAAAGGGGCCAGAGTGATAGTACAGCAGGTAGGGCATTTGCCTTTCACAGAGCTGACCTGGGTTTGGTCCCTGGTATCCCATATGGTTCCCTGAGTACTACCAAGAGTAATTCCTGAATGCAGAGCCAGGAGACACCCCCGAGCATCACCACATGTGATACGAAAAGAAAAAAAAGTTAAAAAATGAAACAAAAAATGAAGTTAGGAGAAGACATACTGTTAACAATTTTAACAGAAAGTAAGTAGAGCCTATCAGGTTGTCCTACTAAAGTTCACGAATATCTATTTGTGGGTAAAAATACCCAGAATACTGCCTACATTTCTCTGAAATTTGTTATTTTTGTTAGAATGTATTGTAGTATAAATGTTTTTAAACAAATATAGCTAAAATAAATATGATGCATTTTACTTTTTAACAGCGTTTACAAAGACATAAAAGAAAAAAGTTCCAACTAAGAAGAGAAAAAAAATATAAATTAAGGATGACAGTATAGTGCAGAAACAGTACAGAAAGAAATAGTACATGAAATTCAAGAAAATTCAAGAAAGATTAATTCTGTAATATATTCAGTTATTAATTTATGCAATTCATAAATATGTTACATTGAAGAGGTACAGCTATCAGGTTAATTTTCTGCTGAAAACTGATTATAGTGTCTGACCCAGTTTACTTACATCAGCCTTTCTGTGATACCATTGTGTTTATTTTGTCCAGAGCAGAATGGACATTAGAATAGAATAAATGTAAGCTATTTAAACTGTTGGCTAAAAGTTACATTTCTACAGAGGAGTTTATTCAGATCATAATAGATATAGGTTAGATAATAAATAATAGGGTAATAGATAATAGGAATAGATGGATCTCACTACCTTAGTTAAAAAGTCATGCCTTTATGTCACTTGACACTGGCTTAATCCCCTGATGTTATATGGTCCCTCAATCAAAGTGTGTGCCCACACACCACCAGACATACAGTAGCACCAATACTCTAATATAGGCCTAAGAACTGTGATGTCAAATTCAAGCAGACATATTTCACTTTTTCTTTATTTCCCAAAATTAAAATTATGAAAAGGTTAAACTTTATTGCTCTCTTTCATTTTGTTTTTTGGGCCACATCCAGTGATGCTCAG